>JAJOZX010001080.1:587500-745000 GCA_023014485.1 Bathynomus jamesi | reverse complement strand
TTCGTTCGACTAAAGAATTATGCAAAAAATTGATTCATGGCATGCCGAAGCGTGTCGCAGCCATTATGGCAGCTAAGGTGGGTCAAACTAAGTACTAAACTATTGCTAAATAATGACATGTATTCTGTAGAAATAAATAACTTTCAACGTTTAAAATTGGTTTAATTTAACATTTTATACCAAAAAATGAAATTTTAACAAAAATTCCTAATAATTTGGCCAGTACTGTGTATATATATATATATATATATATATATATATATATATATATATATTTTTTTTTTAAGTTCGGGAAGAACCGATTCGCCTCTATTTAAAAGGGCATATCTCAGCGGAAAAACAAAGAAAAAGTGAGAGGAAAGACAGAGGAAAAAGAAAGGGTGGAGGGGACAGTCGAAGTGGAAAAAAACCAAGGATGACAAGACTGCAGGTCGAGCCCCATCATCCTTGGGTGCTAGGGCCGGGAGGGCGCACGTGAAACCTCCAGGAACAAGCACGTACAAACGAGCACAAAGAGCACTCAAGAGCACGAGCTTAGAACCCCTTGCGGGTATATATATATATATATATATATATATATATATATAAGATATATGTATATATATAATATATATATATATATATATATCCCCGCAAGGGGGTTCTAAGCTCGTGCTCTTGAGTGCTCTTTGTGCTCGTTTGTACGTGCTTGTTCCTGGAGGTTTCACGTGCGCCCTCCCGGGCGCATACAGGGTGGGGCACGGGAATCAAGTGTTTTTTGAATAGCTAGTAATCGGCCATTAGGAATGGGAGGGGCGTGCGGTAGGTAGCATTCCATTCCTGGGTTCATAGCATTTAACTTTAACTAACACTCACCTTTATCTTTCAGGTGCCATCATGGAGCAGTGGACGTTAGAACACCGCATGTTCGCGTATGATCATTTTGTTAGGAGTGGCGAGTCAGTGACAGCAGTTCAGCGTGCGTTTCGCCGCAGATTCAACATTCATCGAAATGACTCTGTTCCCGCTCGTGACACAATCTTACGTTGGGTTAACAATCTTCGAACAGGAGGCTCAATAATGAAAACAAAACCGAAGGGGCCGCAACGCACTGTGCGTACTCCAGAGAACGTTGAAAGGGTCAGACAAGCGATGTTGCAAAGCCCAGGCCGCTCTGCTCGGAGACATTCAGCTGCACTCGGAATCAGCAATCGTACTGTTAGACGGATTTTGCATGAAGAATTACATTTTCACCCATACAAGTTAGCGATGGTGCAGGAATTGAATGTAAACGATTGCCCCTAACGACTGAATTTTGCACAGGAAATGCTTGCACTTTATGAGCAGAATGAAAACATGATGGTGGTAATGAGTGATGAAGCCATTTCCACCTTAATGGGGCCGTCAACAATCAAAACTGTCGGTATTGGGCTGCTGAAAATCCGCGACACAACTCCATGAAAAACCGCTGCATAGCCCTAAGGTTACAGTTTGGTGCGCGGTGGGAAAGTTTGGCGTCATCGGTCCCTATTTCTTCGAACAAAATGGGGTTACCGTTACCATAACATCTGGGCGTTACATTGAGATGGTGAACACCTTTTTCATCCCTGAGTTACGAAGAAGGCGTATTGCTCGTCGACATTTGTGGTTTCAGCAAGATGGGCCACGCCACACACCGCCAGAGCGTCAATGGCTGTTCTTCGCCCCCTGTTTCCCAACCATCTCATTTCGAGATTTGGTGACATTGCATGGCCCCCTCGGTCCCCTGACTTGTCCACATGTGACTTCTTTCTATGGGGGTACCTCAAGTCACGTGTCTACGAGGACAAGCCCCGTACATTAGATGCATTGAAGGAAGCGATCCGTCAACAAATCATCCAATCAACAGAGACCTGCTGGGAAGAGTGGAGGCCAATTTTCGTAAACGCCTTCAACAATGCGTCGACGGCCAAGGACATCATATGCCAGATATAATTTTCGGTACATGATTATTATGACATGAAATGCTATGTTCTTACGAATGTTGTTCTACCAATATATTTTCTTTACAAAAATAAATATCATTTTCCTGATTATTCCAAAAACACTTGGTTCCCGTGCCCCACCCTATATATATATATATATATATATACACAAGGGAAAATTACCAAGGGTTTAGCACTCGGCCCTTCTTGGCTAAATCCGTTCTGAACGAATTCAAAACAACGGGATCGAGTTGAAAAAGACCTTTGCTCATGTTAAAGTTATTTGTAAGTTGAATAATAGCAGACTCAAGAATATTTCTATTAACAATGTTGCTAGAGTGAAACAAAACTGAAGCATTATTCCAATCAATACAATGGGATAACTCTGACAAATGGACAAAAAGGGCACTGGACGACTGTTCTGTTCTAACGGAATATTGATGCTGTTTTATACGCGTGTGCAAATCCTTTCCCGTCTGACCAATGTAAAAGGAATCACATTGTTTACAACCAATTTTATAGATAATGCCTGAATTACTGGTAGGGCTATTTTTTACTATGATATTTTTCACAATATTGTTATATGAAAATACTACATTAATACCCAAAAGTGTAAGTACATTAGCAATGCCTAAAAAGGCCGGGAAAAATGGAAGTACTAAAATATTCTTTGACAAAGTGCGTGTGTTATTATTCACACGATAAAAGGTTTATGGAAACTTGTGCGGAACGCTCTTCTACACAAGCGTCGTTCTTTACATTAATTATACTGTGTGTTGTTTGCAGTTAAAATGTATATATGTACGGCATGCGAAGGTGCCCCCTCAGGGCATTGGTTTCTGCTCGTATGTAGGAGAATTACGACTTCTGATTGACCGAGGTCCATGGTGTAGTGGATTACATATCTGACCGGCAATCGGATGATCCCGGGTTCGGATCCCGGGTGGTACCTCATTTTTCATTTGTTCGTTCTCCCTCCTCATCTTGTGCGGAACATATATTTTACATTATACATATTCAAGGCAGATGTTTTGATGCATATCTGGCAAATGATCAGCTAATGGGGTTGGCGCCCTGCCCCCATAAAAATCTTGTCTAGGGGCCCCAAAATGCTAGAAATGGCCCTGACTGGCACCGAAACAATGGATAACATTGTATCTGGCAAAACACCATGTATCAGTGTGGTGCCGCGTTTGTTAGCGGGCTAAAGATAAAGTAAAGGCCAATTTGAGGCTTTATTCAACATAAACATAGCATAGATCTGAAACACAGAAAACAATAATTAGTAAAGACTTGTTACACAGAAAACAATAATTAGTAAAGACTTGTTACACAGAAAACAATAATTAGTAAAGACTTGTACACAGAAAACAATAATTAGTAAAGACTCATTACATTCCTCTCTTCTTTTATAATACGTGATCACAGAAAACAATAATTAGTAAAGACTTGTGACACAGAAAACAATAATTAGTAAAGACTTGTTACACAGAAAACAATAATTAGTAAAGACTCATTACATTCCTCTCTTCTTTTATAATACGTGATACATTGCACGGTAAGAAACAAAACGACAAGTTCAAGATATTTTGGAAGAAAGAAGAGTCTACAAGTTTAGGCGTTGAGCTGGGTATCTGATTCGAGTGCTTCTTCTCAGAGGGGGACTCGTCTCGGAGGTTACTGACACAGGTGGGCCTCTCTCGACTTCGACTGGAGTCGCTTCGACGGGAGCTGTTGGGGACCGTGTGTCGGCGGATCAGCAGCTGAGTCGCCGTGCAGGTCCCTGATGGATACGGTATCTTCTCTCCCATTCGGATGCCGTATAAACGCGTAGTTGGGGTTTGCCTCAATTAACTCAACTTCCTCGACGAGGGGGTCGTTCTTGGATCGGCGAATGAATTGGCGAAGGAGTACAGTTCCCGGAGAAGACAGCCACGTCGGTAGTGCAGAACCGGTAGAAGTACGCCGCGGGTGCGTGAATAGACGCTCGTGAGGAGTTTCGTTCGTGGCCGTACACAGCAGCGATCTAATCGAGTGCAGCGCGTCTGGTAGGACGGACTCCCATTGCGACATCGGCAACCCGCGATCTTCTATGGCTAGTTTGATGGTGTTCATGATGATTCCATTGTAACGTTCGCATTGCCCGTTTCCTTGGGGTGATACGGCGTTGTGCGACTAGTCGCGATACCATGTTTAGTTAGGAACAGTTTTAGTTCCGAAGACATAAACGATGTCCCTCGATCTGTGTGGATGTAAGAGGGAGTTCCGAAGGTAGAAAATAACTCGGTGAGACGGGCGATAACGGTTGACGTGTTCGTATCACGGCACGGGAAGGCAAAAGGAAAGCGTGAATACTCGTCGATTACTGTTAGGATGTAAGGTCGCGAAGTTGCGCTCGGAAGCGGGCCTTTAAAGTCGATGTTAAGTCGGTCAAACGGGGACATGGCCCGTATTAAGTGACTAACTTCTGGTTTATAGTACTGTGGCTTACATTTAGCGCATGTTTGGCATTCCGACGTAACTCGTTTGATGTCATCCACTGAGAATGGTAGGTTCCTAGCTCTCACAAAATGAGTCATTCGGCGGACTCCTGGGTGTATCAGATTAACATGCAGCTGGGCGAGGGATATTCTTGGAGTAGCAGCGCAAAAGGATCGCGACAATGCGTCTGCGGCTCGGTTCTCGGGGCCCGGTCTGTATTTTATTGTGAATGAGTAGCCGGCTAGTTCTACACGCCAACGGAGAATCTTATCGTTCTTAATACGACCAGTAGCTTTTCCATCGAACATGAAAGATACGCTCCGCTGGTCGGTGACGACAGTAAAGTGTCGATAAGCTAAGAAGTGCTTCCACTTGCGAATGGATTCGATTACAGCGTATGCCTCCTTTTCAACGATGTGATGGCGACGTTCTGTGTTATTCAGAGCGCGAGAAAAGAACGCCACCGGGCGGCCGTTCTGGGTGAGGGTGGCTCCGATTGCTGAAGAGGAAGCGTCCGTCTCCACAGTGAACGGCAGTTCTTCATCGATTGAACCGACGACAGCTTTCGAGATATCATCTTTGAGTGTTTGGATCGTTGATACTTCCTCGCGAGTTAATGGGAATGATGAAACGTTGAGCAGAGGTTTGATCTTGAGGGAATAGTTCTGAATCCATTTAGCATAGTATGCGAATAGTCCGATTACGCGTTGTAGAGACGACTTGTTGCGAGGAGTTTGAAGTTCTTGTAGTGGCCGGAGGCGTTCGGGATCGGGCCGCAATACGCCATGAGAGATAGAATATCCGAGCAGGTGCACTGATGTCATCGAAAGCTTGCATTTTTCCTTGTTTAGACTCAGATTTACTCGTTTAGCGGCTTCCCAGAAATGTCGAAGGTTCTCATCGTGCTCTTCCCAAGTGGTTCCGCAGATGGTGAGATCGTCGAGGTAGGCGTATGTTGATGATAAGTTGTTCGAGGATATGAATTCGTTCATGACGCGCTGGAAGGCCGCGGCTCCGTTAGTTACTCCCATAGGGATCCTTCTGAATTGGTATAGATTTCCGTCAGCCTCGAATGCTGTGAAAGGTCGTTCAGACGGATCGATTTCTACCTGGTAGTATGCGCTTGACAGATCAATTACGCTGTAGTATTTGTGTTGTGAGACTTTGTTGGCTATATCATCGATTCGCGGAAGAGGATATGCATCTAGCATGGTAAATCGGTTGACGGTTTGAGAGAAATCGATTACCATGCGTTTTTTTTTGTTTCGGTAGATGTGATGACTACTTGAGCACGCCAGGGTGAGTTACTGGGTTCAATTATCTCATCCCTGAGTAGCTTTTCGATTTCTTTCCCAATGAAAATTTTGTCCTCAGAGCAAAATCGTCTGGACTTCGTGGCGATGGGACGACAATCGGCAGTTAAGTTGCCGAATAGTGGTGGGGCTGAAATTTTGATCGAGTAAGGCCGCATATATGGAGTGCTGGCTCCGGACCTCCGAAATTGATGTTCAATTCCTTGTGTCTGATTAAGAATGGGGTACCGAGTATTATGTCAGCGCACAGATCCGACAAGACGGATAGTTCGAGCTTTTCGTAGTCGCGGTCTCCCATCGTAACCTTCACTGTACATCGACCTGAGATGGCTGCGGATAGATTAGGCGAAGCCATTGATACGACGCCCGAGTGCGGAAGAATGGGCAGCTCTAAGTGTTTGGCTAGATCCTCACGAATGAAGTTGTCCGAGCTGCCAGTATCCAACAAGGCGAGACACGAACGGCCGTTGACGAGGATATCGACTGTTGAGTTGGTAGGCATGGAGGAGCTACACGATAGAGTGGTACTAATGGTCGCTAATGCTGCGGCTGAATGAGACGCTGTGGTTTTATCCTGTTTTTGACGTGCCGAGGAAGTACTTGAGCGGCAGACTTTGGCCCAGTGGCCGGTCTTTTCACATTTCGCACAGATAGAATCCTTTGCCGGACACCTGCTTCGTGGGTGGCGTCGAGACCCGCAGAAGAAGCACAGAGCGGCTTTGTTGTCGAAATTCGTAGCGGCTGAAGAGTTTGGGAGATCGTCTCCTTGGACGCAGGCAGGCCGGGCAGAGTCAGTAGTCGGCGACGGTTCGTGGCGAGAGCCAGTGGCTGCAACAGCACCGTAATGAGTGAGGTACGATTCTGAGTTTTTCTGGGCCTGATCTAATGTTCGAGCCTGGACGATAGCCTTTTCCAGTGAGAGTGTGTCATTTTCGAGTAAGCGGGTGCGGATGGCGCTATCTCTAATTCCTCGGATGAAAGCGTCTCTCACAGATGAACTCCTGTTTTCGTCGGCGGAAACCGATTTGAAGTTGCAGTCATTGGCTAGTTGTTGAAGAATTTGCAAGTACTCATCGAGGGTTTCCTCGGGCTTTTGGTGACGGGTGGACAACAGGTGGCGAGCGCATACCTCGTTTGGCTTCTTGACGTAGGTGGCCTCTAAGGCTGCCATGGCATTCTCATAAGTAGAGCAGTCTTGAATGATATCAGCGACATCGGGGCCGATATGTATGAATAGAACCTCCAATTTATTGGGGTTGTGTTCGGCGATAGTACTCAAGAAATATTTGAATCCGCGCGACCATAATTTCCATAGTTTCCCAGCTTGGGGAGAATTCGGAGAAGTAATAAATTTATCCGGGCGAATCACCTTCTCCATGATATAGTAAGATTACTGGATGAATATTTGCTTGCTGTATCTGAAAGGCCGACTGAATGGCTGATTGAAATGTTGAATAAATTGTGGTGCCGCGTTTGTTAGCGGGCTAAAGATAAAGTAAAGGCCAATTTGAGGCTTTATTCAACATAAACATAGCATAGATCTGAAACACAGAAAACAATAATTAGTAAAGACTTGTTACACAGAAAACAATAATTAGTAAAGACTCATTACAATCAGTAAACCTGTACAGCACAAAGCAAACAGAGGCACTAATCTGTCGCTACTAAATTTCAGATGCTCAGCAGAAATACCATCAATACCACATGGTTTTTTACAATGTAAACATTTTATAACCTATTTAGTCTCAAATACATTAACTCATATCTGGACAATAGGTAGCATCACAACTTATGTACAGAGTTGAATAATGTAGTGTTCCTTCCATAATTTAACTATCTTCTCAGGCCCAGTTACATTTTCAATATTAGCAGGGAGAGACATTGCACTATTTTGTTTTTAATTCTTCCCAAAGTCTCTTGAATTCTTATTGACAAGCTTTCTTGCCAGAGCATCCCTAATTAACTCATCCTAATGATTTTTTATATACCTTAATGCATACTTGAACTTGACATATTAGCCCTCTGTTTTTGTTGTAATACAGGGCCTTGCCTTGGTTTCACTTATGCAGACCACATTAAAAAAGCATCTCTGGATGCATTATGACATTCAGCCACATAATCATTCCAGCCAGGTTTACTGTATAGTTTTTTTCTCCTAAAAGTATTTAAGTCTAAGCTAGTATTATTGATTGAGGAAACAACTTGTTTATACATGTCTTTAAATTCCAAAATGTGTTTGAATTGTACAGTTTACATCCTGACAAGCTGGAGCATCATTAGGGATACATATATTACTTACCAATATATCAGACTTATACAATACTGTTGTTTGCCCTCATCATCAACTCTGGACTAGTCGAACTTCACTTTACATGTATCATTTACCTGTGACAGCATTGGAATACAATTAATGTCAAACAATTAATAGGGGCATATGGTCAGAACTAGCATGGGAGTACAAAATTGCCATATTCAGAACTGCTTGGAAGACAACACATTGATGAAAGTTAGTGCCTTAGTGGTGGTAGTTAGTAGTAATGTAAAATTTTGCAAGCAGTGCTTGGAGGATAGAAATAAAATAAAATGCTAGAAATGTTAGTTACAAGAGTAAAGAAGTGATCAGTAAATTATATAATTCTTACGTTAGGCCTCACTTATAATACTGCATTCAATCTTAGACCCCTTACCTTACACTTGATATTGATATGCTTGAAAGTATATGCAACATACTGCTTCCGAGCTTAATCCTAACCTGAAAAGATTGGATTACAGGAAAAGATTAATGGAACTGGGTATGTTTAGTTATGAGAGATGTTGTTTAAGGGGAGGTGTGATACAGATGTTCAAAATGTTTTCAAGTTTGGAATTTTGGATGCTTTCATGAATGAGAGTGTGTTTGTAGATTGTAAATGGTGTATATTCTTAGCTTAAATTATGTAGGCTACTTTGGTAGCTCTGTAAATAGTTGTATGTTAATTAGCTGACTTGAGATTGATATTTTGTACAATTTTATAAAATATAGCTCATGACTTGGATAACCTCAATAGGCCTGAATTGGTTAATGTTTTCCAAATGAAATGTAGTTTGGATTATCTGATATACTGTATGTATTAGAGGGTATTAGAGGTTTGGATTAGTGATTCAATATAGTAGTGACAGTATAACAGAGTATGAAATAAATGATTGTACAATGTATATTTATCAGAGAATGAAGAGGCAGGGGTGGTTTGGTTGTATACATTAAGAATGATTTAATTTTAGTTCAGAATGATATTAATTAGACAACAGGGTGGAATTAATTTGGATTGATATTTGTGTATCAAGTATCAAAGAGTACATTTGGGAGCGCAACTAAAGCAAAACCACCTCCCATGTAATTTCTTCATTTATGGTCAGGTTTTTATAAAATTTTCAATATAGAAGTTTTCAAATATTGAGAAATAGGAAAAAATTTTGAATTTTTTAAAGTTTTTCCTAAATAAAAAAAAATAAAAAATCTGGTAGCCAGTTGACCTAACCGGGCATTCAATGTCGCCATTGAAGGCCCAGTTAGGTCAACTGTATACCCTTGACAATTGGTTAGGTTAAGTAATGTTATTTTCATTAAAACTAACAAAAATAACACAACTTAACAGTCTAACCAATTGTCAAGGGCATACAGTTGACCTAACTGGGCCTTCACTGGAGGATATTGGAATAACATTGAAGGCCAGGTTTTTTTTTTTTTTTAAGAAAAATATTTAAATTTTCAAAATTTAAAAAAATAAAAAATGGTGTTTGTGTGTGTGTGTTATTCCAATGTCCACCTTGAAAACCCTATATTGAAAATTTCATAAAAATCTGACCATAAATAAAGAAATTATACAGGGGTGCTTTTGCTTTAGGTGCACCCATTTGGGTAGGTGCATTTTACAGACCTCCAAATGAAAAACATAGTTGATGATAGTACCTATGGTTCAGGAAATAAATAAAGATTGTATTGATAAAACATTAATTATAGGAGGTTTCAACCTGCCTCATATAGACAGGTTTTTAGTTACACTGTTTTGAAAATAGTCATTTAACGCAAAAAAGGTCAAAATGTCACAACTTTGTGACCTTGTATCTCAGTAACCAAAGGTCAGTCAGCTCTAATAATTTGGGAATTTAAGTTTGGCATGTATATCTGCTATTGTGCCAAGTATGAGCAAAATTGAAAGGGGTGAGTGTTTTAGGTGGCTGACTTGACATGGAATGACCCACCTAACCAATTGTCAAGGGCATACAGTTGACCTAACTGGGCCTTCACTGGAGGATATTGGAACAACATTGAAGGCCAGGTTTTTTTTTTTTTTAAGAAAAATATTTAAATTTTCAAAATTTAAAAAAATAAAAAATGGTGTTTGTGTGTGTGTGTTATTCCAATGTCCACCTTGAAAACCTCTATATTGAAAATTTCATAAAAATCTGACCATAAATAAAGAAATTATACAGGGGTGCTTTTTTGCTTTAGGTGCACCCATTTGGGTAGGTGCATTTTACAGACCTCCAAATGAAAAACATAGTTGATGATAGTACCTATGGTTCAGGAAATAAATAAAGATTGTATTGATAAAACATTAATTATAGGAGATTTCAACCTGCCTCATATAGACGGACTTTTTCAAAGGAATTAATAGGGAAGGTATCTTCTTCATTGAATGCTGTAATCCTAGCTTTCTAATGCAATTTGTAGAGAAACCAAGTAGGGATCAAGCAATCTTGGATTTGATTGTATCCAATATTATGAGGTTACAGGCAACCCCTGAGATTTGACTGGGATGCATTCCTGAAAATGCAGTGGAATCTCAGTCAAATGTTGAGAGCCATTTTCCCATAGACTTCATGTTATAATTGGGGGATATGTTCCAGCATATTGGGGAAAAAAATTGTCTCCTCTTGTGTTATATAAAGATAAAATAACATTACTAAAGTGTTAAGAAAGCAATTTTAAATCATTAAATAAAAAGCATAAAACAACTTAAGACTAAAGAAACAATGCAATTAAAAATATTTTCTTACCTTAAATCTGTTTGAACTGGGCTCATTGGACTTGGTTTATTATGAGAAGTTGGAAAATTTTAGTTGGAAGAAGAGGGGCTATTGGCTCGGGATTTTGAAGGAGTCTTTGCAGCAGATGTTGAAGCACTTCTGCTGGCTATGGTCTGTCAAGCTTCTTAAAGAATTTATCCAGCTTCAGTTGAACTGCATCCTCCTCCTTTTGTTCATAAAAGACCCTGTAACAGGCTATGTCCTTATGAAAAGCTCTTCACACCAATGAATTCCTCTCATCATTAGGGTCCTTTTCTTCAATCAAGTTCATGAGGCTATCCAGACTCTTGAAGATCTCACTAAGGTCTTTTAAAGACAAGCCCTTCGGTTGAGTTGGAGAAACCATATCATCATCATCACCATCTTTCCTGGTCTCACTGGATTGTCACAATTTGGTGAGGTCTTTGTTAGTCAACTCCTCTGCATGAGATGCAACTACCGTAACTCATTGACATCTGCTTCATCCATTTCTAAGTCATGTTGCCTCCCCAACTTGGCTTGATCAAATAAGCATGCTTCAACTAGTCAGAAGTTGAATTGAGGTTATAATGTATAACAGTCAAATTCTCAAGTTGGTTGATCTCAGAAGTTGCCTGTATTAGAGAACTTGCAGTAGGAGAGTCATTAGGGAATAGTGATCATTATGTCACACATTTTAAGATGGAACCAAATAGGAATCTAGTCAGTGATGACCATCTAGTTCCTTGCTTCTGAAAGGGTGACTATAGTAAGTTGAGGGAGTTGTTTAGATTAGTAAAGTGGGATAATGAATTTGCCAACAAAAATGCTAAATTGAGATGTGGTCTTGGTTCTTCACTGCAATGTTGCCTTTCTCTTTACTATTGCTATTATAATGGACACTGCTCTTCTGAACTGTCTAACTGCATGCTTCTTCCTTTAAGGAGAGCATGCAGCACCAGACTTTCAACATATTCTCATCCCTTTTCTGTCCAGCTGTCTAATGCAAGGGTTAATTGGTATTTTCAATCTTTCATCCACTCATCTGGTGAACTTTGGAACAATCTTCCTCAATCCATCTTTCCTCCTGTCTATGACCTCCAGTCTTTTAAATGCAGTGTTCAGGCATCCCCAAAACCCTGGGCCTTGATTTTGGCTCTCTTCTTCTAGTGTGGGGGTGGGTCCTTTTGCAGGCATTTTCCCTTGGCTCCTCCTTCCTGCATAAAAAAAAGAACTTTTTTCCAAGTATAAGTACATTTCAACAAAACTTCCAAAAAGACATCATTTAACATGAACATTTAGATGAACACTGACTTGACAGTGCTGTTTTGTATTTACAGACAGCTGTATCATATATTTATGCAATATATACAGAAATTGAGAAGTCTAGGCATTTTTGCAAGTTCATCTCAGGGCTCCACTAGTTTGATTTCCTTTGGATGGAAAGACACAACAATTTTAGTGCCAGGCTGGATATTTGGACTTGACATGTCATAAATTATATCCTTCTTTCTTATCCAGCAAATATCATGATGTGGAAAATAACAATTATTTGGACTTTGTGAAGAGCTGAACAACAAAATAGAACCTTTTTCTCCTTCGCATGAATTTGTGTGATTCCATTGTACATTTTTACACTGATTACAAATTTGAAACCAGAAGTTTTCTATCACCAACCAATTTTGAAGGAAATGCAAATGAAAATTGACATTTTCTTATTTTTTTGGTATATTTAATTGTACAAAAAAGAAGAGTACCTTACCTAAAATGTTTTTGCTGCTGATTTTTGCTTACAACTAGTACTAGGAGCTTCTCTTACAAGTGTCCAACAGTAGTCAGGCAACATACTAGGGCTATATCTTCCTTGGTGCTGCTTTTCCATGGTTGATATATCCTGATGAAATCTTTCACCATGCTCATCGCTGATAGCACCCACGTTTGATGGGATGAAGTCCAAGTGAGATTGCAGGAAATGCATTTTGAAGGACATGTTACACCCCATTGCTTGGTAAGCACTATGCATTTGCTCCACCAGGGAAATGCAATTTTCTGATTTGACACTGGAGGAAATTCATAGTCACTTCTTTAAAAGCTTTCCATGCTGTTCTTTGAACCTCATTCAAAGATTCATCAAATGCTATCTATTAATGCTAGCAAGTGTGCAATACTAAGGTTTCACAGAGGTCTCTTAGATTGGCAGGAATTAGGACTGTACTCTTATTATAATTTAAATGCAACCCCTATCCAGTTCGTCAACTCTTATACAGATCTTGGTATGATGGTGGATGTCTCTCTTAAGTTTCATCTGCACATAAGAAATATTGTTAATAAAGCTGGTAGACTGGTTTAAAATTTTCTTAGGTCAACAGTGTGCAGATTGCCTGATTTTATGACTCGTCTCTACCAAACACACATCAGGCCTCTTCTGGAGTTTTCATCCTCAGTTTGGGCAATTGGCTACTTAGGAGATCTCCATCTCCTGGAGTCTGTTCAGCGTAGGTGGACTTGTAATATTGAGGGAATGGAGGGGTTGGATTATCCCAATAGACTCAGGAGACTTAAATGGTACTGTCGGGGGTAGATTATTGAGGGTGGATTTGATTAGATGCTGGAGACTCTTCCATGGGAAGTCTAGCTTGCATCCTGAGGACTTTTTTACATTGGCCCCTGGCTTCACCAGGGGCCACTGTTTGAAGGTGGCCCATGAGTATAGTGCTTTGGAGTGTAGAAGGTGATATTTTGGTGTCAGATGTGTGTCTGAATGGAATAGTTTGCCTGAATGGGTGGTGCAGAGTGGCAGTTTGGAGAGCTTCAAGAAAGGTCTGCATGATTGTTTTGGTTTTAAGTTGTATGCATTTTATTGAATCTACCTTGTTACCAATGTTCCCTCTAAGGTGTGCGCATGCATTGTGAAACCTGCGCACACAGCAAAATAAAATGCGCACAGGCTCAAGCATATCATGAGTCATGACAGTAAATGAAGTAATTTAAAAAATTTCAGGTTAATGAATTCTATAAAGAACAAATTAAGAAACTGCTTGAAAGAAAATCATTTGGACATGCTCATATGAATTAAAAGTTACCTGAATGATGATGGATGTATTAATCTTCATAGAGTTTATTTGGAATGGGCAAATGCTAAAGATCGTAGGGAGCAATCATAATCATACTGGAATGAAAGTCACTTTCATTTAATGTTATGAAAATAATAACCCACTCTAATAGACAGAGTTTATTTCCACAACAGTTTTGATGCCCACTGGCATCCTCCTCGGGTGGATACAGAAAAACGAATGAACCAAAACAAGAGGGAAAACAGTCCAGGGACCGACCGTTAAGAAATTCCCACCTAGGTTAGATCCTGTTCTCCCAATACCAGAAGGGCATTTTCATTAAAGGGACCCGCTTATAAGTATATTCACACAAATTTAAAACTATCTTCCTGTTCTAAACATACAGATTCTATTATTTTTTACATAATTATTACATTTAATATTGCATTATTATTTATTACAGAAATTATAAATTTTGTATTACATTGGTTATTACATTGTTGTTTATTATACAGAACTTATAAACCAAAAAACGAATGGAAAAGCTGAGAAGGAAACATTCCAGAGACCATTGAGAAATTCGCACCTAGGTTAGATACCGTTCTCCCGACACTGGAAGGGCATTTTATTACAGGGTCCCGCTTATAAGTACATTCGCACAAATTAAACTATCTTCTTGTTCTATACATACAGATTCTAATATTTTGACATAATTACTGCATTTATTATTGCATGTTAAAAAAATGTAAATGCAATAATAAATGCAGTAATTATGTCAAAATATTAGAATCTGTATGTATAGAACAAGAAAATAGTTTTAATTTGTGCGATTGTACTTATAAGTGGGACCCTGTAATAAAATGCCCTTCTGGCAATGGTCTCTGGAATGTTTCCTTCTTGCCTTTTTCATTTGTTTTTCAGTTTATAAGTTCTGTATAATAAACAACAATGTAATAACCAATGTAATAATAAATTTATAATTTCTGTAATAAATAATAATGCCTTTATACTGGATATGGAGAAGATCCCTAGACACTGGGGAAATACCAAGCATCTTGAAAAGAGCAAACATTGTCCCTATATATAAAGGAGGGGACAGATCTCAAGCAAAGAACTATAGACCAGTGTCATTGACGTCCCACCTCACCAAAGTATTTGAAAGAATAGTTAGAGAGAAAATTTATGATTTCCTGGAGACACAGGAAAGATTCAACGAAAATCAGCATGGATTCCGATCAGGTAGATCATGCCTATCACAACTAATAGAGCACTACAACACTATCCTAGATGCATTGGAAGGCAATGACAACTACGATGTTATATACACAGATTTTGCTAAAGCTTTCGATAAATGTGACCATGGTATAATAGCACATAAAATTAAAGACATGGGGATAACAGGCAAAGTGGGAAAATGGATCTACAACTTCCTTAGTGATCGTCTGCAGGTCGTCAAAATTCAAGGTATATCATCATCAGAATCGGAAGTACGCAGCTCAGTACCACAAGGGACAGTACTGGCTCCGGCCCCACTCCTGTTCATTATCATGCTAACAGACATAGACAGCGGAGTAAACAGCAATAGTATAGTAACATCCTTTGCAGACGATACAAAGATCAGCAGAAAAATCAGCGATGTACATGACGTGGAGGCCTTGCAGAGGGACATGAACAAAATATACAAATGGTCAGAAGACAACAACATGTCATTCAACGCCAAGAAATTTCAGCTCTTGAGATATGGTAGAAAAGAACTTAGACTGCATATTATGCTCCATATAGACAGGAAATTCAGAGAAGCATGAAAGCGATTGATCTTGGGATAATAATGACAGATGATGCGAAATTTGAAACACAAAATCAGATAGCGATAAATAAAGCAAAAAGAGTAGCTGGACAGGTTCTAAGAACGTTCAAGAGAAGGGACAGGACAGTAATGATTCCCCTGCTAAAAACACTGATTATACCAAAACTTGAATACTGCTCGGTTTTGACATCCCCATATAAAAAGGAAGAAACTAATAAACTAGAAGAAACGCAAAGGCATTTCACAGCTAAGATTGATGGCTGCAAAGAACTCAACTACTGGGAAAGACTACGTAAACTAAATCTGTACTCACTGGAAAGAAGAAGAGAGAGGTACATCATAATCTACATATGGAAAATGATTGAAAAACTGGTACCAAACCTAAAACTAAACCCAATTACCATTCAAACAACACTGGAAAATAGGAAAGGCAGAATGTGTAGTGTTCCCAAATTAAAGGCCCGACAAGGGACCTCCTCAACCCTGAAGGAAAATAGCTTGGTTGTTAGGGGGCCAAGACTTTTCAACCAGCTTCCTAAGGACCTCAGAAATGTAACGGGGGTCAAAGTTGAAGTCTTCAAGAAAAGACTGGATGCCTGGCTCAGGACAGTACCAGATGAGCCTGGCGTGCCTGGCTATGTACAGTGGAGAGTGCAAGAAAGCAACTTGCTCCTCCACCAGGCCAGACCTAGAGGTGGGGCCACTAGCTTGACCTCCGTGTGAAGAGAGACCAACGCACGAAACAACATAAGGTTCATAAGGTAATAAATTTAATAATAAATGTAATAATTATGTAAAAAATAATAGAATCTGTATGTTTAGAACAGGAAGATAGTTTTAAATTTGTGTGAATGTACTTATAAGCTGGTCCCTTTAATGAAAATGCCCTTCTGGTGTCAGGAGAATGGGATCTAACCTAGGCGCAAATTTCTTAATGGTTGGTCCCTGGACTGTTTTCCCTCTTGTTTTGGTTCATTCATTTTTCTGTATCCACCCGAGGAGGATGCCAGTGGGCATTGAAACTGTTATGGAAATAAACTGTCTATTAGAGTGGGTTTTTATTTTCATATTTTGACCTTCATGTAGAAAAAAGTGAAGTTTTTTTACATTTATCATTTAATGTTATTTTGATTATATTTTATTTTGAATTTTATTATTTTTTATTTTATTCCTATTTTGTGAATGGATAAAGTCATGTATTAATCTTGTTAGTCTATTTTAAATTGCTAAATGCTAAAAAAAATAGAAATGATAACTAAATTAGTCATTTTCAATTAATGTTATTTTTATTTTATTTCTTTATTTTGTTGAATTTTATTTTACTATTTTTTATTTTATTCCTATTTTTAGAATGGATAAAATGTTTTCTTTTCTAAGAATATATAATATTGTAAACAGTTTTTTAATATCCATTTAATAGTACCATAATGATCAAGCTATCACCTTATGGAAATAATATTCATATATATTTAATTTTGAAGATAATAGCGCTCAGAAAAGTTTGCACAATTTTTCACCATGAATCTAAATGTATGCACAACAAAAATTTCTTGCGCACACAGACTAAAAAAAATTAGAGGAAACATTGCTCGTTACATATGCATACAATATGATCTAGTTATATCTATGTGCGCTAAGGTACATTTTCCAGTCCATAGCTTTGTTTGTAAATACCAGTGGTGGGCACCGTTAACCAAAAAGTTAACCGATAATGATAATCCGTTAACCCCAATTTTTAACTCTGATAACGATAATCCGATAATTTTACTACAAAGTTAACAGAAGTTAACAATAATCCGTTAATGATAACTATTTCTTTACTAACATTTAAAAAAAGCAAGGAAAAAATCTTTAAAACCCATAGAAAATGTTTATTTATGCAAAATCCAACAATAAATAGGTATTTAACTATTTTTATCAAGTTTTGCAATTTTTTGCTTAATAACTTTTTTTTTTATTTTTAATAAAAAATGTACTGATTACATGTTTTGAAACCCTTGTAACCACTAACCATTAACTAAATTTTAATTTACCAGAGAATTATTATGGCGGGAACTGAAAGGTAAAATTAAATTTTAGGCACATTTATTAAAGACTGACACAATGTGCTGGTTGCCCTTCAGAAAGACCAACTTCTCAAAGTTAGGCCCAACTGCCAGTCTTGACCTCTTGGGCCTCAGGATGTCCTTGCCGAGAGAGAAGAGCCGTTCCACTGCGGCAGAGGATGGAATTGGCAGACTGAAGTTATGGCAGTTTGAATTCATTCGCGGAGCGGTGATCTTCCGTGAATGACTCCTCGCAGTTAATGTGTTAACGGACTTTAACAGACTAAATATCGAGTTATCGGAAGTTAACTGGTCCGATAATGATAAATAGAAATTAACTTCCGTTAATAGTCCGTTAAAAAAAGTTAACTTCGTTAATTAACTGTTATCGGATTAACGCTTTAGTGCCCAACACTGGTAAATA
Organism: Bathynomus jamesi; assembly: GCA_023014485.1. Lineage (NCBI taxonomy): Eukaryota > Metazoa > Arthropoda > Malacostraca > Isopoda > Cirolanidae > Bathynomus > Bathynomus jamesi. The sequence goes on along the minus strand of JAJOZX010001080.1, from coordinate 726,906 downwards.
CTTAGTTTTAATGGGATTAACAGGGACTGGCATGCCTGCGCGTTTGGGTTTCTCTGCTTCCTTCTGGGGCTTTTTGTATTCTGGCTAATGCTCCCTTGTCAGAGGAACCAACCAGGTGAGTTTCATCACTTCTCTGATCTATGGTCCCACGAAAATGCCTTCTTTGATTTTCATCTTGCTGATTCTTAGGAACTTCTGTTTTAGATATAGAAATCCACATCCATCTCTATTTGTGGCTTTCACAAAATTTTTCATCAAACCAAGTTTGATATGGAGAGGTGATAAGAAAACTTTTGCTGGATCTACTAGGGGCTGATGGGCAAAATTTTTCTATCCTGGAACCAAATTTTGTTGAAATGGCCACTCTTTCTGTGTATAATGACTCACCTTAACTCGGCTGACCTACTTGGAGAGGAAACAGGAGAACTGTGTATCCTAACTGTAAGCTGATGAGAAGTGCAATCACTTTGAGATCACCACAGATATGCCAGAAGTGTTTATCATAGTTATTGTTTCAAAAGTAACTACATATTATCATATGATTCTTTCATATGAACTTTATGTACAATTGGAACTGAAGGATAGACATTACCATTGTGCAATAGTACAGCTTTCAAACTCAACTTTGATGAATTGAGAAAAAGCCTCCATTCCTTATGATTGTGCTCTTGACCAAGTGCCTCCATGAGAGCATTTGCATCATTCCAATACACTAAATCACTATTCATAGAGAAAAATAATGTGAAGCGTGTCTGTTGCTTACAAAATGACAATATTTTTACAGTCTTTTGTAAGAGATTTTAACTTTTTAATCTAGAACCTAAGAACTCAGCCTGATTTTTAGATTGATTCAACACTCTGACAAGATCATTTAATTCTGACTAAGAAATTAAATGAGGTTCATCTGATGAAGATGGTTGAAATTGTGTATCCACGTCATCTTGTCTCCCCAAAGGTTCATTATGAGATTCATCATCAGGTTCATCATCATCTAAAGTCCATGTCTTTGGTGGTTTTGGTACTGGCAAGTCATCACAATGTGAAAGAGGTTGCACGGCTGACAGTAAATTAGGATATTGAATTGCATGTTTAAATTTTGAGGAATGTCCACTTATCTTCATTAAACAGAAGTAGCAATCAGTCAAGTAGTCTCTTTGTTCACTCCATACCATTGTGACTGCAGAAGGCATTGAAGAATGAGTACCTTTTAACTACCCTCATAGATCTTGCACAAGAAAAACAACATATATAGGGAGACCAGATATATATTATATATATATATAATGCAGAATACTTAAATATATACAGGGTGAGTCAAAAGTCTGGAAACAAGAATTGTGCTTTTCAACGCAAATATATACAGGGTGTCTCAAAAGTCACTATCTATTTCGGTGACATTAGATGTTTTTTTTAAAAATGCTATGCTGGCATAAAGATATGTACTTCTGGTGCAAATTTGTGTATTTAAAAAAAGTTAATTGGTTTATTTCGAATTTTGTGTAATTTATAAATTTATCTTGACATGCTTGAACAATTCCTCGAACCTCAACTTCTTACAGATGGCATTCTTGACATAGTAGTTTTTCAGCAGGATGGAGCACCGTGCCATTATGCAATAATTGTATGTGATTATCTTGACGGATGCTTCCCCGGTCGCTGGATTGGTCGTGGAGGAACACAGCCATGGGCAGCACGTTCACCCGATTTAACACCATTAGATTTTTTCGCCTGGGGTTTCATTAAGTCTAAGGTGTACACTGGTAGAAGAATTAGTGATGTAGCCGAACTTCGAAATCGTATTACCGATGCAGTTCAGAAAATAACACCTCAAATGCTGGCAAGTGTGTTCCGGGAAACAACTTATCGCTTTAAGCTCTGTAGAGACACTGATGGTCGCCATGTGGAGACAGATAAATAAATAGCACTAATTCTTTGTGGCACTTTGAAATAAATATATTTTTCATGTCTTAAACCAGTTTTTCGTAATTCCCATTATTTTTCAAAATAGATAGTGACTTTTGAGACACCCTGTATGTACATTTGCATTGAAAAAGTTCTTATGTTTTTAGACTTTTGACTCACCCTGTACATTAGGGTGGTCCTTAAAAATGAACTTTTGAATTGTCACACTCCCAACCCGAGAAAAGATTGTACTCTTACTAAAGACACTTACGAAGAATTTTTGTGAACCTACTTCTATTATAAGGAGTCGCGCAAAGCCATTAAACTTCCCAACAAAAGAGCCCCAGTCTGTCCATGTGTGTTGGTGTGTTCAATTCTGTCAGAAACTGAATTCTTGTTTTTTCATGTAGCAGTTAATGAACATGTTCAAGTTAAAACATTATGTATGTTATTTATTTTATCAATGTCATTATTTATAGTTATTTTTATTACAATTAGTTCAATGAACATACTGTAACCAAGAAATATATAAACATTTAAAAAATTAAAATACATTCTTCCACTTATTAATAGTGATGAACATTTCATAAACCTGTCATCATCATTTATTAATTTCATAATTATATAATGGCACCATAGTCTGCATGTATGATATTTACTAAATCGAAAGTACATCATTAACAAGTCACATGTAAATTCCGTAAGCATTCCATTCTCATGGTAAAGTGAATATTTGCGGATTATCATGGGAGTTTTGTTTATGATATGGATGTATTAATATCAACAATTATGAGTCGGAGATCATTATTTGGTTATTGACTTTTATTGTGTGAGTTATCTAATCAGAATGGTGAAGTGTTATCAGTATTCCTTCATCTTCACCAAAATTAAAAAAAGAACTGTAAAAGATAGTTTGAAAGAGGTACTTCTGCTTCTGGACGTAGAAAAGTTTTGGAATCGAGCATGAATTCCTATCAAACACACAGACCACTCAATGGAAAAGTTAAATAAATTATTTGTTAAATGGCAGAGACTAAAGAAAAGCATGAAGAGGAGGTCAGAAATGCAGATCAAGAATGAAGAGGAATTCACGAGAGAATCAAAAAAACCTTTTTGATATCGCTCATGAAAATGCACTTGCCATGATAAAACTTCCTGAAGATCGAGCTTTTTTGTTGGCTCAAAGAGAACCTGGTCACAAAGGATCTATGGCTGGGATTGATATGGTCCTTGTTCGGAAGGAGGAAGTGGTTATCAAGCGGAGGCTCAAATATGCAGAATATCAGGCTGCTGTGGCTTCCTGGGACAAAGCAAAAACCTCAACTGCACATTTGGAGAGCTCTTCCAGTGAAAATAACAGTAGTGTTTCCAGTGATGTTGAGGAATCGGGTACGGAGAAGGAAGAATTTGGTGCAGTAGCAGGTGGTTCTTCACATTCAAAGCGTTGATGTGCAATGAACGCTATCATGACTCCTAATCTAGCATCAACCCTTGATCGCACAAATGTTAGTGATCGCTCAGCAGCCTTTGTGTTGGCAGCTACTGCACAGGGACTTGGTCATGATGTATCGGAGTTAGTTATTAACTGTTCTAGTTTGAGGCAGTATAGACAGCAGCATCGCTCTTTAATGGCTCAACACATAATGGAAGAGTTCAACACTGACTGTCCTATCATCGTTCATTGGGATTGAAAAATTCTCCCAGACCTCACTGGTCAAGCCAACGTCCATTGTCTCCCTGTCTTAGTCTCTAACAAAGACATGTGTCAGCGCCTTGGTGTTCCAAAACTCTCTTCTGGAACAGGAGAAGAGCAATCTCAAGCTATTGTGAACCAGCTCCAAAAGTGTGGGCTTGAGCAGTCCATTGTTGGGATGAGTTTTGACACTACCGCTTCAAATACTGGCCATTGTGCAGGAACTTGCATTCTCCTCGAGCAAAAATCAGGGAAAAACCTCCTGCATTTTCCATGCCATCATCATATTATGGAATTGGTGTTTGGAGCTGTTTTCGGGTCTTATTTTAGAGCACCTTCTGGCCTTCAAGTACCTTTATTCATGCGCTTCAAGAAGTTTTTGCCTCAAACTGATCAGTCTAGATATAAGACGGCTGCAGATGACATCGACAATGAAGAGAAGAGGTCATTGACTTCTTTTGCTTGCAAGATGCTACAGGAACAGTTCGAGATGATTACAAAGAATTGCTGGGGCTGGCACTTTTTTCTTGGGCCATAACTCTTGGGATGGAAAAGAAATTCGCTTTAAAACTCCAGGAGCTATGCATCACACCCGATGGATGGCTAAGGTTCTCTACTCCATCAAGGTATGGTTGTTTCAGAGTCAATTTCAACTAACTACCAAAGAAAAGAAAGGGCCCTAAACAAAATTTCTTTCTTTGCTGTCCGAATTTACATGAGAGCATGGTTTTGTGCTTCCGTTTCTATATCTGCTCTGCATGAAGACCTTATTCTCCTTAAGAAACTTCAGATACCCAAATAAGATCATTGCAGAAGCTGCCATTAGAAAATTCAGCTCACATCTCAGGTATCTGTCAGAGGAAATGCTGCCCCTTGCATTATTCAATGAAGACATTCCTGTAAGTGTTAAGCGTGAGATGGTTGAGGCCATGAGGACCAAAGAAGGAAGTGATGATTGTCCAAAGCGGATCGAGCTTCTACATAATGCTCAGGTCAGCCTTGTTGACTTAACATCGAAAAACTTAAAGTTTTTCAGAAGTTTGGACATTTCAGACGAATTCCTTAATGAAGATCCTGTATTCTGGACTGTTCAGGATAGTTACAAATATGCATGTAGCATTGTGAAAGGTATGAAAGTTGTTAATGATAATGTTGAACGAGCAGTGGTCCTCATTGAATGGTTTAATTGCTGATTAACTCGCAACGAGGAGCAACTGCAGTATCTGTTGCAGGTTGTCGCTAATCATTGTTGAAAATATCCTGACAGCAGAAAATGCACACTTGAGTCCAGTATTCAATAACACTTTTTTGTAATATGAAAAATATGTTGCTTTGGTTTCTTGTAACATTAAAAATATTTTGTTTTTATTTCTTGTAATATGAAGAATATATTGTTTTTGCTTATGTTTTGGGATGTTATGTTTTTTGGAAACAACACTTAGTTTTATGATCCTACTTTACATGGAGATTTATTTAAATTTTGGTAGCATATTTGAGATATCGCAAAGATTATTTATGTTTATTTTCTTAAAGTATTCATCATTTATATTGTTTTGTTAGTCATCCTTTATTTTAGTTTCCTTTTGATAAAATTTTAAAAAATTACCCATGAAATACCAAACTTTATTAAGCCTGCGCAACCCCTAAATATTCTCTAAAATAGAAAAAACTCTGAGATAAGTTCATTCATTCAAGAGTACCTAATTATGGGTTGGGAGCCTGGAAAATTTAATATCAAAATTTTTTATATTTGTGAGAACCACCCTACTGTATATATATATTAGGGTGTCTCTTATTGGGTAGTCAAAAATTGAAATGTTGAATTATTTTATCTGCACCTCCTAAAATAGTTCCATTTAGCATAAAAACTAAAACTTGAAAGTTTGACACAAATTGGCTCATATTTAGGGGTCACCCCCGGCTAATAAAAATGGTGACCATGGTATAATAGCTCCTGACATATGATTATGCTCATTATACACATAATTCCTTCCTTCTTTTTTTAGTTTGATTCGTTTTTATAAGTATAGGCCTTCTTATTTATCATTGATCCTTTTCTAACCTATCCTTGATGTTATAATCCATCCTTTGGTCCTCAATCCTTCTTTATCCCAATCCTTTTTCTCCTATCCAAAATCTTTCCTGGCTCTTTTTTTATATACAATCAGTAATGAAGCATTGCTACAAAAAAAAACCATTAGTTTATTATATAGAGATAAATTCAAAATGCCAGTGCTATTTACATACTTTAATTACTTTAATTAGCATTATTTCCTTATACAATATTTATTTAATATACAATGATTATACAATATGGCAGGGTTGGCAAGAAACCCACTTTTTTTTAAAAAAGCCCACCCAGGTGGGTTTTTTCACCTAAAACCCGAAAAAACCCGGGTAAAATTGGTTTTTTTTCATATGTCCATATGGTAGTTCATATTAGACCTACCTATTCTTATTTTTATAATAATACTGTACTGTACCGTACACTATTAATATAACATTTGTCTTGTTTTTAGCAAAAAGGTTGCCTTCCAGGCAATTAAGCATAAAAAGTTATTATTTTCTCAGATTGAGCTTCACAACAAAATTTGGAAAACATGGACCAATTTAAACTAAATTTGGTGTGGTAAATTATCCTATTTATTAGGCTATACTTCCTATGGAAGACAGGCCCCTGTGTCTTCTGCTGGAAGTAGATGAATTACAGCTCCCAAAGGGAACTTAATTCAGCTAGTTATATCTATTTAATTCATATTACTGAATATTTTTTCTTTTATTTCACAGTTAAATAAAACAAACTGGCAACAGCATATTTATCTTTACTGCTAGCCTACAGAATTAGTCTGTTTGAAGTTATAACTGCATTAAATAATGCCAAAGACCTTTGGATCAGGAAGAAAATCAGGGCATGAATGGAGTGAAGTCAATATTATTGATGGGACTAGTAAAGTTAGATGCAAACATTGCAGTAATGAAATAAGTAATAAAATAGAGCGAATAAAAATGCATTTAATGAAATGTTTGAAACACATGGAATCAAGAAACAAGACTGACAATACTGCCAGTACATCATCTTCATACTGCCATGACATAGACCTCTCAGATGATCCAGATCATCCTCACCACCACTGACACAATTACAGATGAAAAAAAGAAAAATTCAAAAGAAAGTAAGCGATTTTGGCATGACAACAACAACTTTGCAGAAAAATGTCATTGATAACAAAATAGCCAAATTCTTTTATGCAAATAATATTCCATTTCTATGTGCAGAGTCTAAGTATTTTATTGAAATGATAGAGACTCTAAGACCAGGCTACACTCCACCTTCCCGTCGAAATTTGTCTGGTCCACTTTTAAATACAATCCATGAAGAAGTAGAAAATTCCTTGAAGATGCAGTTGACTGAAGAATCAGGATGTATAACACCCTGATTGGCTGATGTCTACACTCTATAACCTGCTACCTCACCCAGAGAGTTATACCTGTAGGTCTATTTGTTGACTCATGTTTGCTTGCTTTGCATGTAAAATCATTATAGGCGCCTATATGACAATTTTTAAAAATAATTGCAAATGCACTTCTTAAGTTTCATGAAAAAAACCACAAGTGGGTAAAATAGTGCGTTTTTTCAAGTGGGTTTTTTTGAAAAAACCCAGATGGTTTTTTTCGGGCTGGGCCCACTAGTGCCAACCCTGCAATATGGTGTATTTTAAGGTGCGACCTCATTGATGGTTATTTTTTTAGAAGAACAGTTTTTGATGGAACTGGGTGACTCTGGCGGTGTTTTGCAACAATTTGGAGCAGGAACTGGAGCTGCTCTTCCCCCACTGTCAATTTTTTATTCAGCTCTTGAACTAAAGCTACTGCACGTTCTGCCTGGTCATTTACAACAGATAGAGCTGCAACAATAGCTCTGGCCCTTAAATATTCACAGTTGGATGTCCAAGTGCTGGGTGCCTTGTTCAGAAATCCTTCTGGCAAATTCAGCTTAGTAAAGAATTCTCTAGTATTTCTTGTAACAAGTTGGTGTAGTCCTTCACCAGAGCAGAAGGTCGATTCAGGAATCCGAGGACGCTTGGGTGGTCTATCAGTGGACTCATCTTCTAATGCCTTTACCATGCGTTTCTTTACATCTGTAGTAATTCGCTCATCAAAGAAAGCAAGACCAACTGCTTCTTCAGACAGGTACCATAAGTGGTTAGAGAGCTTTTTTTTAGTTGCATCAGAAATCTTTTTGTTAGGATAATTAATCAATGACCTCATAAGGAGCCAGTCATTAAATGGGGTTTCAATAGGGAGTGAGGATGTTGTCCAAGCCTTCATATAGATGAGAACAGAAAAAAGGGAAAGATCTCGAATTCCTCGTTCTTCAGTCTTAGTCATCTTGAACTGGTTTCGAAAAAGCCACATCTTGATAGAATAGAGCGCTTTGGACATCCAGCGAGCTCGATGCATGGCACCTGGTGCACGAAACTTGATGCCTTTATTGGGGACACCTCCAAGAAAGATGATGGACAGATCCAAAAGTTCTTGATAGTCATCCCGTAGCATAGGTGCCTGGGATCTAGCAAACTGAATTAGTTCAGTTTTAGACTGGATAATTGCTTCTTTAGTAATCGTGTCTGTCTCACCTGTTTGGAACTGGCTTTGATCAACAGAAGTCCAATTGTCACGAAAACGCTTAAAGATCAATATCTCTGGACCAGTTGATGTAGATCCCAATGTTGCTTCAAATGCAGCTCCCAACAATAAATCTAAAACATGGTGTCTACAAGGCAAGTACAAAACATCATGTCCCAATTTTGCTTCGATGAGAGCACAGGCTCCACTATATTGACCCGTGTTTGAAGCTGTTGTATCGAAACAAATTGCTTTTACTCTCTCTGTAATTCCCCATTCATTCAGGCAGTTAAAGACGGCTTCAGCTTGTGCTTCTCCAGTTGAGTTTGGGATTTTGGGGACACCAAGCAGCTGTTCAACACCAGGTCCTGACACAAGTACTGGGAGACGATCAATGTGCTTGTGCGAGGTGAGGTCCTCCATCATCTTGCCATCCCAGTGGACTGTCATAGAACATTCTCCATGGAAATGCTCCTTAAGTTCTTTAGCATGACGAGCTCGGTTCTTATTTCGAAGGCGATGGATAGAATGTTGGTTTATGTTGTAATCTGAAGCGTCCAAACCAAAGCTTTTAGCTGCCTCTGCGAGGATAAATGTTGCCTTTCTAGAGGAAATTTGTGTACGATCCAGGGCAGCAGACATCTGAATAGTCATGATGTTTTTCATGCCTCTTTTTCTTAGATTTTGGTAAAGCACAAGCTCCTTTGGGCTCCTCCTCCTCATTCTCACTTTCATCAGTGTTGCTGGAAGATGTGGAAGAAGCCAGTACAACTTGACTAGTAGACGCCTCCATCAAAGATTCTGACTTTCTTTTTCTCTCTGCCTCAGCTTCCAACCGTTTGACTGCATTTTTTGTGCGGTGAAGATGTACAGTGTCCACACCACCGATTGAGCCAGGACGACCTTTTTGTCTTTGCAGTTGAAGGAACTCCCAGTCCTCACGATTCTTGATCAGCTTCTCAGCGTCTCCATGGGCGATGTCAAAGAGATCTTCCAATCGCTCTACAAAATCAGCCTCCTTGGTTTTATGGCTCTGGCTTGTTCTGGAAGCATGCTTCTTTAAGCAAGTCCATTCGTTAAAGAAATTCTCTAACTTCTTCATGGCACGAGGTTCCTGCTGAGTAGGAATATTGGCCTTATCCCAGATAACTATTGTGGCTCGAATAGATTGACGCAGAGCATCGCGGATTGTCATGTTTTTCTCTCTGTGGAGGTGCATAAAATAACCAAAAGCTTGCCTATATGGGGGCAGCTTTGAGCCTTTAATATCATCTACTGTAGATCCGAGCAAATAGAATGGTCTTCTTGTATTCATCTGCAAAATAAGAAAACAAAATATTAATGTAGTGTTATGGTTTTGTAGAGCAGGGCTAAATCACTGTTTTGACTTTTTTAAATTACAAAAAAAAAAAAAATTTGGTAGACAAAGTTAATTTGGTCTATTTTATAAATCTAACGTATTTTTCTCAATTATTATTCCTATTATTTTTTAATCTAAGAAACAAGGAATAAATATTTTTGTAGTAGAAATTTATATTTTGCTATTTTATTGGAAATAGAAACAGTGGCGTCACTAGGGTTGGTGTCACCCAGTGCGGTAACTCATGGTGTCACCCCCCCCCCATGGACCTCCTCCCGTACCAGACCATACAGAATCCTTAGTAATGTTTTTTGTACTAATGTTACTCGTAAATCGTAATTCCCGTATATCACTGAATGTAATGGCAATAGTAGTGACATAAACAACTAGCAAAATTAAAATTACTCCTTTAAATTACAATATCATACGCACAGCCTAAATGTATTTACATTTACATAGTTTCATGTGGTTAAAGTGAAAATTCGGTAAGAAAACAATAGAATTCGAAGTAAAAACGTTTAAGAACTACATCAAAATTATGTTCATTTTAACGTTAAACTTTACCGTTACATGAGATACATTAATGGATTAGGTTTGCATAATCAATAACGGCCCAAATAATGTAGAAGTTGTAGACAAATGCATATGGAAATATACTCATAAATTTGAGGCTGCAACACAACTGAGCGGAAGCCTTTTTTTATTTTTCTCCTTCTTTTCCTTTAATTACTACTTCATTCTCAAAAAAGTTATTGATATAGGTTCACAAATACTAATTACCACAATATTGTAGCTAAAACAACAGAAAATTTGACAAAATCAGCGACTATAAAAACACCAGCAGCAACGAAAACAACAGCGCGTGCTTGTAGAGCGTGCAGACGAAACCACGTGATTCGAAGCGTCATTGTAATTGGGTAATAATGACAGCTCTGACCGGAGCGCATTAGAAGGTTCAAAAAGTAAATTAGCATAGAGTTTTAGCCTTGTAGGTATATTGATACATGTAAGCTGGGCTTACGAAAAATGTTTTTGTTGTTATAACTAACTACAGGGATATTTTTATAAAAAATAATAAATTTCTGCTCAAACACTGCACAAAAACCCCCGACACCCTTCTAGTGACGCCACTGATAGAAACACAGATCATGAAACACATGTCAGGTAAAATTTCCATTGAACTAAGCAACATTGTTTAAAACTTCATAATATGTGTATAAGAGCATAAATTCTAATTTTTTCATTAAATTCATTAAATTTTTTTCAAACACTAATAACAAAATCAGTATAAATAATTGTGAAAAATATAAATAACAGTTTATTATCTGATAATAGCAAAAAAGAAGTATAGTGATACACAGTTACACACCTTTTACTTATGACAGCAGAACACTGAATGATGACAAATAAACAATTGCAACATAATCTGGAGCATTCTTGATGAAACATGTTTAAACAGGTTGATCTTGTCTTATCAAGCAATATTTTCAGCTACAAACTTGACAATTATCTCTAATATATTCATTTAATTGAATTCATCATAAATATGATGATTAATTAATTAAAAACATATGTTTAGTATACTTGACAACTGCTAGTAATTTCAAATATTAATTGCATAAATAATAGCTATATTTTATGAACTTTAATAAGCGGGGGCGACCTCTAAAAATTGTTCAATCCAAAAAAATTTATATGTGATGTTTTTTCAACCAATGGAACTGGTTGAGGGGGCGCAACCTAAAAAAATCAACACTTCGAAAATAAGAGACACCCTAATATATATATATATATATATATATAAACATGTAAATATAAATAATAATATGCATAATATGAAGATTTTATACAAAATAAATGACTACCAATAAATCTTGTATTGTGATGCGAACTGAGGAATGCTATCTCAGTCCCAAAGAGTTTTAAATTGCAAATCCCTCAAAAACTGTGAGTGACAGAAAATATTTTTTTTCATTTTTATAATCAGCATAAAAAAGAAAGCAAGAATCAACCACATTTATCAAAACGAGAAAAACTTTGTTGAACAGCAATTTAGCTAGGTTAGGATTAGACACCAGAGTTTTTAATTATTGCTCCAGCTTACAATGCCTGCCTGAGTACCTTTCACTTGCATTTCAACTAATTCTGTCATTTTAGTCACTCATTAGGATAATTGGATATACAGGGTGAGTCAAAAGTCCGGAAACATAGGAAATAATTGGAAATTGTTATTACAATAATTTCCAGGGTGTTGGCTTGGTCATCATGGTCCAGTGGAGTGGCCTCCCCAGTCCCCTGACCTGACACTGCTAGACTTTTACTTCTAGGGACACCTCAAACCCATTGTGTATGGTCTGAAGCTCTACAGAAGCTAAGGCTAACAAAGACCCTAAGATCCACTTTAAGGTTAGCCCAAGAGAAAGGAAAGAGGAGGGGGTTAAAAGAGGAGAATAAGGGGTTAAGTAAGTAGCAAAACCTATCATTCTTGGGTTAAAATTCATTCAGAAAAAGAGAAAGAAAGACTCACCATCATCATCAGTCAGCCACTGCCGACAAGTCAGAAAAATAGTTGGAGAGAATAGGAAAGGGGTGAAAGATGAAAAGAAGTAAAATAAGAATGTGTTTGCATGGTTTGTAAGCAGTCTTAAATCACTGTCATACCATGCAAACTACAGACATGCAATTAAGGAGAGTTTTAAACATGCAAGTAAGGAGAGGACAAGAAAGAAAGGAAAAAAAAAGTAGGTAAAGTAAAACAAAAAGTGGGTTATTTTATGCTACAAGCTACATCTACAATCGTGTTAGTCTAATTTTTTTTTTTTTTTTTCCTGGCATCATACACTGGCATGTCACAAGCTGGCATTATCGTCAACAGACTCATCCTCGGTCACCACCCCCAGAGCTCCTGTTCCTAATTGTTTTATTATATTAAACATTGTTAATAATTTTAACAAGGGAAAAGGGGGAGGATCTACAGATCTACAGAAGCTAAGGCTAACAAAGACCCTAATATCCACTCTAAGGTTAGCCCGAGAGAAAGGAAAGAGTAGGGGGTTAAGTAAATAGCAACACCCATCACTCGTGGGTTAATATTCATTCAGAAAAAGAGAAAAAAGACTAACCATCATCATCCGCCAGCCACTGCTGACAAGTCAGAAAAATAGTCAGAGAGAATAGGAAAGGGGTGAAAGATGAAAAGAAGTAAAATAAGAATGCTTACAAACCATGCAAACACAGTCTTAACTCAGTCATACCATGCAAACTACAGACATGCAAGTAAGGAGAGGATAAGAAAAAAAAAGTAGGTAAAGTTAAACAAAAAGTGGGTTAGTTTACTCTACGAGCTACATCTACGTTCATGTTAATCTAATTTTTTTTTTTTTTTAATTTTATTGCTGGCATGTCACAAGCTGGCATTAATTGTCAACAGACTCATCCTCGACCACCACCCCCAGAGCTCCTGTTACTAATTGTTTTTTTATTTTAAACAACGTTAATATTTTTAAAATGCTTATCTAAACGGTTCTTAAACATATTAACGCTGGTAGAGTGAATGACTGATGCGGGAAGATTATTCCATTTATCAATTACTTTAAACATAAAGAAGTTTTTAGTGATATTAGTAATGAAACGTCTGCCACACAACTTAAATCCATTATTACAAGTATTACTATTATCAAAAGTTAACAGTTTGTCAAAATTTACGTTATTAATGATTTTGAAAACTTCAATAAGCTCCCCCCTTAATCTCCCAGTTTCGAGTGAATGCAAGTCTAACTCTTTAATCCTATCTTCATAAGGCTTGTTGCGCAATGATGGAATTAGTTTCGTGGCAGGACGCTGAACCCTTTCTAACCTATCAATATCCTCGCGCAAATACAAGCACCAAAACTGAATGGCATATTCTAAATGAGGCCTGACTAGGGACTTGTAAAGGGGCAATATAATATCCTTTGATTTAAATTTGAAATTATGCGCTATGAAGCCTAACATCCTATTAGCTTTTGCACAAGACTCCAGGCACTGGTTCCTAACTTTTAAATCCTTAGATACGTGTACGCCTAAATCTACTTCCTCGTCAATGCTCGCTAACTCTATATTATCCATCGTGTACGTGTAATTATTGTTACGAGAACCTACATGCAAAACTTTATATTTGTCTACATTAAATTGCATCTGCCACTTATCCATCCACTCCATAATCCTATTTACATCATCTTGGAGCCTATTTCTATCATCCTTGTTAACAACCTTACTGCCTATTTTAGTATCATCTGCGAATTTTTACGCGTTACTAGTCAATCCTATATCTATGTAAATTAGAAATAGCAATGGGCCTAACACTGAACCCTGTGGGACACCACTACCTACATCCAACCACCCTGATTCACTACCATTAACAATGACCCTCTGTCTCCTAGCATGAAGCAATTCCTCTAACCAGTTAACTACCTGACCGCGTATACCATGCACTTTAACCTTTGCAATTAATCTTCTATGCAGAACTGTATCAAACGCCTTTTTAAAATCTAAATAAATAACATCAGCCACTCTATGCCTATTGTATTCACGCACTATTTCGTTATAAAATTCTAACAAATTAGTTAAACAAGATCTATGGCGTCGAAACCCATGCTGACTACTATTAATCAAATCTCTACTTTCTAAGTGATCGATGATACGATCCCTAACTACAGATTTCAAAAGCTTACCTACAGTTGATGTTAAGCTAATGGGCCTATAAGTACTAGGTACCATGTGGTCGCCTTTTTTAAAAATGGGTGTGATGTTAGCTAATTTGAAGTCTTCAGGAATAATCCCCATTTTGAGTAACTGATTAAAAATCTTCGTTAAGGGGGCCTACAATAACGTCTTTCAAATCTTTCAAATGTCTGGAATAAAAAAAGCGAGCCTTGCTAACTTTTATCCTATTGATATAATGCACAATCTCACCCTCATAAACAGTTATTTCATCCAAAAGTCTCGCTACTAAATGGAATGATATCGTCCACGTCGGGGACATTATTTACGTCTTCTACGGTAAAAACTGTCGCAAAAAAGTTATTGAAAATACCCGCCATCGCCTGAGCATCAGAAGCCAAAGCGCCGCTAACATCCACTAGAGGACCTATGTTATCTTTTATCGGCTTACGATTATTCACATTCAAAAAACTTTTTGGGATTATGTTTACTATCCGCAGCTATAAGTATCTCTAAATTATGCTTAGCATTCCTAACTGATCTTTTAACCTGATGTCTAAGCTCGATATATCTATTAAAGTTAGCTGCCATGCCATTGCGCTTATTAAGTCTATACGCTCTGTTACGCTTGTTTATGAACTCACCTATTTCCTAGTCCACCACTTGGGCCTACCATGATTTCTAGCATGCTTGGGCCTACGAGGAATAAACTCCCTTTCAATATTCACAAAACTTTCTTTAAACGCCTCCCAATGCAAATTTGTCATTACCCATAAGTTATCCCAGTCCACTACTCTCATCCTATCCACAAAACTATCAAAATTAGCCCTACAAAAATCAGAGATTTCTATTATGTTACTATCCTTAGTGTTTTCCATCAATAACTTAAACCTAAGAATTTGATGATCACTACATCCTAAACTCTCACCTACTTCTAAACTATTGACTATATTTTCACCATTCGTCATCACCAAATCTAAAATATTGTCACTGCGCGTTGGTTCGGTAACTATCTGTCGTAAAAAATTATCCTCCATGAACTCAATCAATCTCAAACCCTCCTCATTACTAGTAAAAGTCTCATAATTAACATTAGGGCAGTTAAAGTCTCTGACAATTATACTATTCCAATTGTCAATAAAGTTACCAAGAAGTGAGTAAAATCTAGTATCAGTGTCGAAGGGTTGAATGGGAGGTCCATAAACAACATCAAAATTAAAACTAATACTACGCGCCCTAACTTCAACGCATTAATTGCTGGTGGAAAATCTATCTTAACCTCGATAACCCTAAGGAAATTATGAATGTACAGCAAAACGCTGCCACCAAACCTATGTAACCTATCATTAGTAAAGAGTTTAAAACCTGGTATATCGAGTTCCCCCAACAAGTCCAGAGTCACGGTATTTAACCACGTTTCAGTGATAGCAACTATATTGTAGTTGCCAGAATAAATTATCACCTTAAATTTGTTTAATTTATTTCTAGTACTATGTGCATTACAATAAAAGACGTTTAAGGTATTGTTTACCACAGGCCAGCGTTTTAAACTATTTTTCACGTCAGGCTCGCATTCCTTGGACCCACAACGTTTAAAGAAGGCTTTGACCTATACAGCTTTCGCACATTTTCGTCTATTAACCTACCTAGCCTAGCATTACCTATTTCATTAAAATGCACCCCCATCTTTTATAAAAAGGCTAGGATCACTGAATTCTGACCACAGTTTTACGAAGGGTACATTTTCCTCAGCACAAATCTCTTCTAATTTATTATTCAAAAATATTGTTTTTGACGTAATCCTAAGACCCAACCTGTGCCTAGAGGTAATACCTAGAACTAAAGACTTATCTGACCTCGCCTTCAGGGACCTAATTAACCCCCCTATATCTCTCCAAAAGGTCAGGCACTCTCATATCAGGCCTATACAAGTCATTGCCTCCTACCATCGTCACCAACATCGAGTGATGGGAAGCAACGTCAATCCTATCCACTTCGTCTCTAACTCTGTCAACCCTGGCTCCTGGGAGACAGACCTTCCTCGTCTTGGTTGGATGCCATTCAACGAACTCTTTGTCCATGTGGCGCACTAAAGAGTCCCCAATTAAAATAGTTTCCCCCTCATTCACGTCCCTTTCCAAATGGGCAAAAGGGTTCAAAACCTTGATGGGGGGGGGGAGTACTATCACCTAATGTATGTGGCCTAGCTCCACCCTTAACTTCTCTAAATCCCTCCCCATCTACTACTCTTGGACCAACCTTAACCCCTTCCTCAACTCTATCCAACCTTCCCGACAAGCTACCTAAACTAGAAACTAGATTACACACCTCACTCTTCAAATTACTAACGTCTTCAATGTTAGTATTGGTTTGGCTTTCGTCAACCATAGCCTACCCCTGCCGTCATCAAGCATTGCAAGTCTTTCTGTTACCTCACATACACTGCGTTTTATGTCAACTATTTCCTCCATTAACTCACAAAAGAAACAAACTGATCTCTTGGTAATCACCATAGGACCACCGTTATAATCTTTAAATTCTGAATACCACCAGTTTACCCTACACCTACCACACGACACTCTGCGATGGCATCGCGCAGTTAAAAATTAGTTTATAACCATTACAAGTTTAAGTTAAATTAAGCTGGCATGCTATGAAAACTTCTAAATTGCTAAAAACCACAAATATTCAATTACTTAACTATAACTATGTGAATATAAAGGCAAGTATATAAAATTCAAAACTTTCCAAAAGTAAAATTCTTAGCAATATACAAAAGTAGATGTAATACCAGAGAGTTCAGGAAATGCATCCATTCAGTACAGAGTCTGGCTGACGAATCGCGAGCAGAGTCTGGCTGACGAATCGCGAGCAGAGTCTGGCTGACGAATCGCGAGCAGAGTCTGGCTGACGAATCGCGAGCAGAGTCTGGCTGACGAATCGCGAGCAGAGTCTGGCTGACGAATCGCGAGCAGAGTCTGGCTGACGAATCGCGAGCAGAGTCTGGCTGACGAATCGCGAGCAGAGTCTGGCTGACGAATCGCGAGCAGAGTCTGGCTGACGAATCGCGAGCAGAGTCTGGCTGACGAATCGCGAGCAGAGTCTGGCTGACGAATCGCGAGCAGAGTCTGGCTGACGAATCGCGAGCAGAGTCTGGCTGACGAATCGCGAGCAGAGTCTGGCTGACGAATCGCGAGCAGAGTCTGGCTGACGAATCGCGAGCAGAGTCTGGCTGACGAATCGCGAGCAGAGTCTGGCTGACGAATCGCGAGCAGAGTCTGGCTGACGAATCGCGAGCAGAGTCTGGCTGACGAATCGCGAGCAGAGTCTGGCTGACGAATCGCGAGCAGAGTCTCTGACGAATCGCGAGCAGAGTCTGGCTGACGAATCGCGAGCAGAGTCTGGCTGACGAATCGCGAGCAGAGTCTGGCTGACGAATCGCGAGCAGAGTGTGATTGTTTTATTATTATATTAAACAATGTTAATATTTTTAAAATGCCTATTTAAATGGTTCTTAAACATATTAACACTGGTTGAGTTCATGATGGGTGCAGGAAGATTATTCCATTTATCAATTACTTTAAATGTAAAGAAGTTTTTAGCGATATTAGTAATGAAATGTCTGCCTTGCAACTTAAATCCATTATTATGAGTATTGCTATTATCAAAAAGTGAACAGTTTGTCAAAATTTGTTATTGATGTTATTAATGATTTTGAAAACTTCAATAAGCTCCCTCCTTAATCTCCTAGTTTTGAGTGAATGCAAGTCTACTCTTTAATCCTATCTTCAGAAAGCTTGTTGTGCAATGACGGAATCAGTTTCATGCACGACACTGAACCCTTTCTAACCTATCAATATCCTCATGCAAATACGGCACCAAAACTGAACGGCATATTCTAAATGAGGCCTGACCAGGGACTTGTAAATTGGCAATATAATATTCTTCAATTTAAATTTGAAATTATGCACTATGAAGCCTAACATCCTATTAGCTTTAGTGTAAGACTCCAGGTACTGGTTCCTAACTTTTAAATCCTTAGATACGCATATGCCTAAATCTCCTTCGTCAACGCTTGCTAGCTCTCTATCATCCATCGTGTATGTGTACATATTGTTACAAGAGCCTTAATGCAAAACTTTATATTTGTCTACGTTAAATTGCATCTGCCACTTATCTGTCCACTCCATGATCCTATTTACATCATCTTGGAGCCTATTTCTATTGTTGTCATTAACAACCTTACTGCCTATTTTAGTGTCATCTGTGAATTTTGACACGTTACTAGTCAAACCTACATTTATGTTGTTAGGCAATGGGCCTAACACTGAACCATGTGGGACACTGCTACCTACATCCAACCACCCTGACTCACTACCATTAACAACAACCCTCTGTCTCCTAGCACGAAGCCATTCTTCTAACCAGTTAGCTACCTGACTGTGTATACCGTGCACTTTAACCTTTGCAATTAATCTTCTATGCAGAACTGTATCAAACGTTTTTTTAAAATCTAAATAAATAACATCAGCCACTCTATGCCTATTGTATTCATGCACTATTTCATTATAAAATTCTAACAAATTAGTTAAACAAGATCTATGACGTTGAAACCCATGCTGACTACTATTAAACAAATTGCAACTTTCTCTAAGTGTTCAATGATATGATCTCTACAGATTCCAAAAGTTTACTGACAATTGACGTTAAGCTAATGGGCCTATAATTGCTAGCTACTGTGCAGTTGCCTTTTTTGAAAATGGGCATGATGTTAGCTAATTTGAAATCTTCAGGAGTAATCCCCATTTCCAGTGACTGATTAAAAATCTTTGTTAAGTGGTCTATGACAACATCTTTCAAATCTTTCAGATGTCTAGGATAAAAGGCGTCAAGGCCTGGAACCTTACTAACTTTTAACCTATCAATATAATCCGCAACCTCACCCTCGTAAACAGTTATTTCATCCAAAATAGTCTAGCTGCTAAATGGAACAATATTGTCAACATCTGTGACATTATTAATGTTATGGTGGGATTGGTTAACCTAATGGTCATACCAGACAAAATATAAAATTTTATTTTTAAGGCCTTCACACAGCCAGGCTGCCCACCTTGAAGGGTTGTTGGATCCAGGCTCACTGCCCAGACCTCCGATTCCACAACTGCTGGCTCATACTGCCAACAGTTCTCACTTGTTTTACAGTTCTTGCAAGAGTAGCTTCCTTCTGTGCCACGAGAGAACTCACAGCATTAGCATAAGATTGACAAAACTTGTTATTCCAACATGAAGCAACAGACTTAACATTAATAGCTTCTTCTCTTTGTGCTTAATAATGGTCTTCAGTTTCTCAGACAAATCTGGCTTGAATTTAGTTCCTTCCTTTAACAACCAAGTACTTTATTCCTTTTGTTAAAGTATTAACAATTTAGTACTTAATTCCTTTTGCTAAAATGTTTTAACCACCAAATACTTTATTCCTTTTCTTAAAATACTCTCCTATTTATTTTCTGTTTTAACATTTGATTTAGTTTTGACACCTCCACAAACACCAGATTATTTTCCCCACTTCTCGCAGCACTTTCTCAAAACTCTAGTTTTGACACACATACTGTTTCTTGGAATTTATTAGCTTGTAAACACTTCTGAATATCATAAGCTTCTCTCTGACAAGGATCACCTTTCATGTTATTTTACTTCAAATGTTAATTTTTATAGACAATATTCATGGATAGGTCTTTTAAGCAAATAAACCAAAAATATGTACTTAATGCCTTTTGCTAATAGGTTTTAACAAGCAATTACTTAATCCTTATTCCTTTTCTTACAATATTAACAAACAAATACTTTATTTCTCTGGAAAGAAAGAGAGAACCATGAAAATCCTATCTATAACAAGTATTTCAATCAAAAATTAAATAAATTTAGTACATAAATAATAATAATCAAGGCCAGGGGGAAAGGGCTGACAACTAAAAGGGGAAAAAGTGTTCACCCTCCACAATGTCTTATATGGTAAAAACTGTCGCAAAAAAGTTATTAAAAATACCCACCATTGCCTGAGTGTTGGAAGCCAAAGCGCTATTAGTGTCCAAGAGACAGCCTATATTATCTTTTATCGGCTTACGATTATTCATGTAATGAAAAAACTTTTTTATGTTATGTTTACTATCCACAGCTATAAGTATCTCTAAATTACACTTAGTGTTCCTAACTGATCTTTTAACCTGATATATCTATTAGTGTTAACTACTGTGCCATTGCGCTTATTAAGTCTATACACTCTGTTACATTCATTTATGAACTCACCTTTTTTCCTAGTCTACCACTTAGGCTTACCATGATTTCTAGCATGCTTGGGCTTATGAGGAATAAACTCCCTTTTGATATTCAAGAAACTATCTTTAAATGCCTCCCAATGCAAATTTGTGTCATTACCCATAAATAAGTCACCCCCAGTCCACTACTCTCATCCTATCCACAAAACTATCAAAATTGGCCCTACGAAAATCAGGGACTTGTATTACGTTACTATCCTTAGTGTTTTCTATCAATAACTTAAACCTAAGAAGTTGATGATCACTACATCCTCAACTCTTGCCTACTTCTAAACCTTCAACTTTGTTTTCGCCATTTGTCATCACCACGTCTAAAATAAGATCTGGGACAGAGTGCACTTGAAGAAGAGCATTAGAGAAACCTGTGCTACAATCCAGCATGATGTCCTGGAAAGAGTCCAGGTTGAGTTGGTAAACAGTCCAGAAGTGGCTGGAAGTGAAAGGAGAACATATAGAGCACATCTTATAACATTACTTGTAACGCTTGTCTTTTTGCAATAAAAGTTTCCTATCCTTATGTTTCTGAACTTTTGACTCATCCTGTAGATTGTTTAGCATTATTTGTAACTAGTTACTGTATTTAACTCAAGATTTGCTTGTTGTGCATGCTTGGTTTTCTGTTGCTTACAGGCTACTTAAATTATGTGGGATTGTTTATCATGATTATTAATGTTATTTATTTTTATTTTATTTATTTATTTATTTATTTATTTATTTTTGTATTTGAGAGGCTCCAGAGCACAACCTGCCAAGCACCAGTGGGGCCATAATTGAGTTATTTATACCACTATATTCCCCCACCCTTCTCCTATCCCATGGGTGAGTCAGGGAACAGATTGTGGACTTGTACATATGGTCAAAATCAATCAAATATCATTATTGGTTCAAAAGTTGTGGCATTTTGCAAGTTGACAAACTTTAACTGCATTTTTCTCCATTTTTAAAAATTTTAAATCCTTCACAAATACCAACAAAGTTACTGATAAACCTTCATATATACAGAGCACTTTTGCCCTGGCTAGTAGCCTTAGGATTCTGAAGTTTACTGGATCTGCAGCATAGTCTCTCTCATACTTGGCATACATTTTTATGTAGTGTTTGTGTTACAAGTCCCCCCACCAAATATTTTGTTGAAAATATTTGAACTTTTATTGTTTCATCCCATTTTTATTTGTGTACATGTGAATACTGTAGTAGGGCGGGTCGTACTCAGGTGACAACATGAATCTGAAGGAAATTCTACCATCAGGGGTGTCTAAATTGTGTGTTTTTACATGGGGAATTCAAATATGAGCTGCTTTTTTGGATAGGATAACTCTAACCTACATCATTTTGTATTTCTAAATTGCCAATTTTACCCTTTTGAGCCCCTTTATAATATATTAAAAGATATAAGTAAATCATTTATATTGACAAGGCCAAATCAACTTTACATGTATTTATTAATAGGTGAACTGCATGTATATCACTGGATATAATTACAAAGATCATTCTCCTGACATCTTAACCCTATATGGACATTTGTAACAGATCTGTAACGCCTCAAAACCTATGAGTTATTCACAGGAAAATAAATTCTTTTTACTTAAGTGCCGATATCCTCTGTTCTGTAACGTTTCAAAGATTTTATATCTCGAATTGGCAACTCCTACGGAAGTAAATAGTGCGGATATCCCAACGCTTAGTTAGTATTTCAACGCAGCTGGAAGACAGTGTGTACCAAGAATTTTTTTTCTTCATTTTGTGCTTCATTTTGTGCTTCATTGAAATAAAGGTACGTTGAATGATTTTTTTATTAGTTCAATATATGTTCTTAGACAGGATTAGGTAGTAGAATATATTCGTAGTGGAAAATTAGGAGACTTGTTGGACTTCATCGAGATGTAGCATATCTGTTGACTCTGTCATCTAGGCCAATCCTCGAGGCTTATGCCTCAAAGAAGAAAAGCCCATTTAGCCATCTTGTAGGCTTTACTATGTGTATGTATCATATATATACGGTATATATATATATATATATATATATATATATATATATATATATATATATATATATTTATGATGACGAATGTACAGCAAATGCTTTATTTTTTTAGTCATGGACACCAGTTGTTTTTATGGAAGAAGTGGAACACCCATGGTTGGAGGAGAATGGGGAGAAAGCGATGACGAATGCCTACAGGATGGTGATTCTGAAGATGAATATGTCCCTCAGCAGTGCAGCTCTGATGATGATTTGAGTGATGATGGTGGTGATTCAGGTGATTTCTCGTTATATTTTTATTTGACATCACATAAATTTCAGTCTTTGCATTCAATTGAAATTATTTTGCAGCTAATAAACATTAATGGATTGTTTTCCTTTAGCTTAGTTCTTTATTGCCAAAGGTTCAATGACCTCTCTGGCCTAGGATATCAAGCATTTGACCTTGCCTATGCATTTTTATTTATTATTCCATAAAATTATCAATTATAGCTGTAACATTATTACTATCATATATATATATATATATATATATATGTCTATTGTTCCTCTACCTCGTACAAGATTATATTGGTCACAGTCTTAGTATTGGGTACATAATGTCAGATTATGAGCCGGGTTAGGTTTGAGCAGATTAAAAGTTACAGTCACTTCAATGATAACAGTAAAATGGTTCAACCAGGAGATGATAACTTTGATAAGCTTTTCAAGGTGAGGCCACTTTTATCCCACTTGCGACAAAAATACAATAACATTCTGATGGATCAAATGCTTTGTGTTGATGAGCAAATGATACCGTTCAAAGGGGCATCATCTCTGAAACAGTATATACTAAGTAAACCTCATAAATATGGCTATAAAGTTTTTGTGCTTTGCGATAGCAAAGGTATTATTCATGATTTTGAAATGTATACAGGAATGATTGCCCCACCAGACAACAGTGTAGATTTAGGTGCTAGCTCAAACATAGTACTTAGGTTAGCACAAAATATTCCTTCAAACAAAAACTCTCTCTTATATTTCAACAATTGGTTCACATCCATTCCATTAGTATGTGAGTTAGCAAAACGTAGGATATACTGCCTTGGGACTGTTCGAGCCAATAGGCTAAAAGGTTGCCCTATTTTGTCTGATAAAGACTTGAAAAAGAAAGGTAGGGGAGCTTATGATCAGAAAGAGGCTAGCATGGGAGATAGTACTGTAAGGGTAATAAAATGGCTGGATACCAAAGCTGTCCTACTCCTAACAACCTTTGAATCCATAAATCCTATTCAGACAGTCAAAAGATGGGATAAAACAAGCAAAAGCAAAATAGACGTTTCTTGTCCCAATGCAGTGAAGACTTACAATCAGTTTATGGGGGGTGTGGATCTCCTGGACTCACTAATATAGTGCAGTAGCTTAGACCCTGATTTTTGAAGTAAGTGGACATTCTGGACAAAAGCACCAAACTTGGCTCAAATGTTGTTCAGGACCTTAGCTACCAATTTTTCCCCGGAACCAAGACGCACAACCCTATCTTGGCTGCCATTTTGGAAATCCAAGATGGCTGCCAGCTAGAAATCAACAAACTATTGTGAGGAGTAATTGTAAATAGTCCCCTGAACCTACATATTTCGATGCCAGGATTGCTATAAAATAATCAGAATTACCCTTAAATGTTTATTTAATGTAAAATATTTAATAATATAACTATATAATATGTGCTTTTCTGTTTTGCAGGTGATTTGTGAACATGGATTGGAGCAAATACATGGTTTGTCAAGAGAGCAAAGGTGAGACTTAAATGTCCACTCAATGCTGTGAGTGGTAAAAAAACTGAAGCATATGCAACATTTATGGAGAATGTCAACGCATTCAAGAATCTTGGAAGACTACCAGTTCCTCTTCTTTTCAATGAAGAGGTGACTGTTGAAGATCTGGTTCAGAATAAAGCTGTGTGGCACAAGTCATGCCATGTTAAATTTAGTAAAGAAAAGCTTGAAAGGGCTACAAAAAAGAGAGAAAGGGCGGATGAAGGTGAAACCAGTTCATCTACAGGGAAGCGGGTTCAGCAGCATCCTATGGACAAAGCAACTTGTGTGTTTTGTCAACAAACACATGGGCATCTTCACGAATTCAGTACATTTGGCGCTGACGTCAATTTACGAATGATGGCTACAGAACTCAGTGACACAGAACTAATGTCTAGAATAGGAGGTGGTGATCTCATGGCCATTGAAGCCAAGTATCATCTGCAATGCTTGACATTTTATCGGAACCGTTACCGCTCACTTTTGAGACAAAAACAGAGCAAGGAAGAAGGCTATGAAGAAAACTTGATGAAAGCAAAGGCAATAGTTGAGGTCGTTAATCATGTAGAAAATTGCGTGGAAGAAGGAATCTTTCAAATGAAGTTTTCTGTGCTATTTGATCTGTATCAAAAAAGACTTCGGGACTTAGGTATTAATAAGGAAATGAACAGAGGATGATTCAGAGAGAAGATTCTGGAGTATTTCCCATATGCCCAGGAAGTGAGTGATGGCAAGAACAAAATCTTAGTTTTTCAGCAGGGAATTCCGGAAATACTCAGAGAGACAAATAGACAGAATTTTGAAGGAGATACTATGATTCTTGCAAAAGCTGCTAGAATCATACGCAAGGAAATCGTCAACTTTACTGGATTCAAGTTTGCAAGTGCCTTTCCATCTGGTTGTCAACAGGAATCGGTACCTACAACCTTGAAAACCCTTATATCTATGATCACAAATGGTGCTGACGTGAAGGACCAAACACCAGAAGACTCCCCTGCAACTCTCACTGTCTCGCAACTTATCCTTTTTAATTTTAGGAACAAGCATACATCATCTAAGGTTCGCCATTCTTTGGAGTGGATGGTAGCAGGGCCAGAACAAGCCAGATTGATTACTGAATATGAAGACGAAAACCTTCCAGAAACTGAAGACAACAACTTCCACCACGAAGAAGGACTATCTACACAGAGAAGATTCAAGGATCATGTTTCTAATCTCGTTGAAGTCTTCCGTGATATGGGAAATCCATTTTGTGATAATGGGAATGAGTTACTGGCCTTAGACACAAGGAATGTCATGGATGAATCTGTGGTCCATACAGTGAGAACTATAAAGGATTTGGGTAAGGAGCAATATAGCCGATACTACAAAGAAGTTGTCACAGATTGTACAAGGTCAATTCATACACCGATCAAGAAGAACTCGCTTGCCCTCTTCAGATGTCCTCGGCCAAAATCTCAGGTACGGAATGTTGGGGGAATCCAACTACTGAAGAACGATGTTGCTCTATTCTCTCATCTGTATATTGTTATGCAACATCGGCATAGTGACATGGATGCATTCTTCCAACACGAGAATCACCCCTTTCCTTCTTCCCTATCTGATGGTGGGAAATTGCGGTTTGGGAAAAAGTCTGACCTACTAAAAATCATTACATTTGAAAACAAGGACAACCCTCCAGATCCTTTTGATGTGAAACTTCTTGATGGAGCTGCCATCGTCCATTTGCTGTCTACTGCAGGTGTTACCAACTTTGAAGAGTATGCAGATCGTGTATTCATCCCTTATCTCATCAAACAGTTAGAAACTTGCCAGCGAATTGACATCGTCTGGGATACCTACACTGCAAGCACCTTAAAAGAGACTACCAGAGAAAAATGGGGAAAAGGAATCAGAAGAAAGGTTGAAGGAAAAACCAAATTACCCCTAAATTGGCATGACTTCCTTCGAGACTCTAGAAACAAGCAAGAACTGTTCGCTTTCCTATCAGACAAGGTTGCTGCAATGGAAGTTCCTAACAACAAAGTTGTTGTTATTACATCAGGACCTGAAGTCATCATCAATGGGGCCGACCGCACAATGCCAAGATGCGACCATGAGGAGGCAGACACTAGACTGTTCATTCATCTTCAAGATGCAATAAAGGAAGGGCACATTAACTGCATGATCAGAACTGTAGACACGGATGTTATTGTCATTCTAATAGGAAAATTCCATCACTTGACGTCCATAAGATCTGAAGTAAATATTTGGGTTGGTTTTGGCACTGGGAAAAACTTCACTTACCATCATATTAACACAATCTGTGCCTCTTTGGGTGAAGAGAGATGCACATCCCTACCACTGTTTCACTGCTTCATGGGATGTGATACAACATCATCCTTTTACGGAAGGGGCAAGAATACGGCATGGGCAGCATGGCACCATTACCCTGAGGTAACACAAGCATTTACATTCATGGCACGAAATCCATTTGCAGATGTTGACGCCGAAACTCCCCACTTCAAGCTTCTTGAACGGTACACAGTTGTCCTCTATGACAACACCAGTGACATTGAATGTGTAGATGAGGCAAGAAAGGTCATGTTCTGTCAGAAGGGAAAAGCTATGGAGACTATCCCACCAACTCAGGATGCTCTTCTCCAACACACCAGGAGGGTCACATACCAGGGAGGAATATGGCTGACCTGTGAGAGAAGTGAACAGAATCTTCCAACTCCTGAAGGATGGGGATGGACCTTTAGCAAAGAGTCCCAGTCATGGACACCAGTTTGGACCACAAGACCAGTAGCATCTAAAGCTTGCAGCGAATTGGTCAAATGCGGCTGCAAGAGCAAGAGTGGATGTGGCACCAGGTGTGCTTGCAAGAAGGCCAGGTGGAAGTGTACAGAACTGTGTAGCTGCAACTGTGCAGTTTAACATATAGCGTTGAGCGGGGTGAGTTGGGACAGTTTGGGACAGGGGGTGAGTTGGGACAGTAGGCATTGCAATGCTAAATGCCAAGATATTTCCATTTTATGGTGCCCATTTAATAGCCCTGCCCTTACTCTACAAATGTTGTTAATACAAATTTTCTATAGAACCACGAATAATGCATGAAAATTGTGCAAATATGAAAGGGTAGCATTTTGACCTTTGTAGAATTTCATTTTTTAAAATGCACATATTTTGCCAATTTTCCTCTCCCACATTCAGTTATAGAGCTAAAGGTCTACTTTTTGGTGGGTGAAATCTTCAATTGTTATAGTTTCGTTGATTTTTCTTAAACATGTTTTTTGTGTTAAAATATTCACGATTTTCACTGTATATGTTGTACGAAGTGTGATTTCTGCAGTAAACATACTTCTGATCAGCTTAAAAGTTGTTTTATTGATCTGATCATGCCAAAAAACATATAGTTTGATGCCAAACATGCCAAGGGAATTCTCTATTGAAACTTATATCAGAAATTCCATTTTGTCTATGGTGGCCATCTTGAAATCCAATATGGTGGCCAAGTAATGGTCTCTGAAGGTGGTTCCGGGGATATTTTTAATTGTTGGTCCAAAATATACAAGTAGGGAAAGTTTGGTGCTTTTGTCCGGATTGTCCACTTCAACTTGTTTAGCTGCCCTACTAATAGGGTTGTATCGAATCAAACTGCGGTCTAA
Organism: Bathynomus jamesi; assembly: GCA_023014485.1. NCBI lineage: Eukaryota > Metazoa > Arthropoda > Malacostraca > Isopoda > Cirolanidae > Bathynomus > Bathynomus jamesi. The sequence continues at coordinate 698,862 of JAJOZX010001080.1, read as the reverse complement.
AAAATACTATCATAGGATCTTCTTCCATTTCCTTGATATGACTGTAGTGACATGCTGGTTACTCTATAGGAGAGACTGCACAGACTTAGGTTTACCGAAAAAGAAACAACTGACCCTGCTAGAATTCAAACATTCGATAGCAGATACCTTGAATAGAGAAGGTAAGGTTTCAGAGCAAAGAAAAAGAGGTCGTCCATCTTCATCAGTGGACATGGACTATGAAAATAAAAAGCGAGCAGGTCATGGCAGTAAACCAATTCCCCCAAAAGCCATTAGGTGTGATATGGTGGACCATTTCCCACTTTATAAGGAAAAAAGGGGACGGTGTAAGCTGCCAGAATGCAAAAGCAGTCCATACATTTACTGTCAGAAATGTGAAGCCTATCTTTGCATTGATGGTAAAAAAAAATTGTTTCTTGAAATTTCACAAAGAGTAAACTATTTTCTTTCATATTTTAGTTCTTTTTTCAAACATTTTTTATTACAAAATATTACCTGTTTAGATTATAATTTATACAAGTTACTATTTTCTTTCTCTGTCAATAAAGTTTGTTGAAAAAGTTACTTATTTATATCCTCAGAGTTCATAGTTTACAAATTTGTAATATATAAATTTTGAGTCTTAGATGTCAGATGTTACAGATCTGTAACGTTTCACTAAAACAAGAAATATATATATAAATTTTAAAATAATCCTATTTCTGTTTAAAATGAGCCCAAATGATATGATAATACTAAAAAAATAAACAAAACAAAAAAATTCATAATTGTGTCCATATAGGGTTAAACTTTGCCAGGTTGCACAAATCCTGCTTTGACTCAGACTTGGACATCAGCTTCCTGCTGGTCTCCTGAGCCCTGATCCCTCCATCCCTCTTTTCCTGTGAGAAGTACTTAGCAGAAGCCTCAGTCACCATTTTAGCAACCCTCTCAATGCTTTGTGTGTGGCAAGGCCAGTTGCGCACCTCCATGGGGGTGTTGATGAAGTTTTTCACCTCTGAGGTGCTTAGAGAGCAGGTGAGAGGTGGCTCTGACACACCTTCTGACCAGCTGATCAAGTCACCGATGCTGGAAGCATCACAATTGATGTCAGGTGTCCTTCTGCTCCTAACAGAGGAGTCCCCCAGCTGAGTGTCCGGGTCCCCCTCTTCCCTGATGGCCAGGATTCTCTCCACCCCTTCAATCCTTTCCTTCTGATCCTCAGAGCAGAGTAGTGTTTGGAGGATGACTTCACTGTGGGCATACCAAGCAGATCTTCTCACAGTTGGCATCACAATATCCAGCACCTCCTTTCTCTGGGACTTGAGGCAGTCCAGCTGAAAGAGGATGTGCCTAGGCCAACATGGGTAATACACTCCAATGATGAATTCCACAATGAATTGCAGAATCTTCAGGTTCTTTCCTTTAAGTCCGTGCTTTGACACCCAGAGCCTGAGAAGTCTGTTCACTGTGGTGAGCCAGCAGCTGTGGTTTACTGGTCCTATCTCTAACAGAGCCAGCCCTGCAGGAAGTACTCCATCCCTGACTGCACAGACAATTTTATAGCCATAGTGTTGATCAGTTGAGAGATCTTGAATGACCTTGTCAGGAAGCTTGATCAGTGGAGGGCCAACAGAGATTCGGGTGAAGTTTGGATTGATATCAAACTCTGTAGCAGAATCAAGGAGCTTTCCTATTGGCCCGGATAATTTTTTGTCTGATAGAGTAGGGCCATCAAGGTCAACAATGAGATGGCGCAGGGGAAGTTCAACAGTGTGCAGGTTGCACACCAACCAGACCAGCTTTCTCCCCAGGTGCAGCTCCACAGTTAAGTATCCACTACAGACAGGTATTAACTCTTTTCAGCGCAAAATTCTTGGTTAAAAAAAGAGCTGAAATGGGCAAGAACAAATTTATCTGCAAATGCTAAACACATTATGCTTTTTTGGTTTCAAAATGTTATAAAATGCTAATTTATCTGTTGTCTGTAATGCAAATAATTTGTTCATGTACTCTAAAAAAACTAAAGAAACACATCCTAAAAATATTCTTTAGAACATTGAAATAGGCCTCATACTGCTCAGTTGTACTAAAAATGAACCACCTAATTTTAGCTCAAATCAAAGTTGTTAATTAAATTTTGCTCAATGTATCACTATCATATGCGTAGAAATAGCTTTTTCTAAAATATAACAGAATAATACTCACATGTGAACAGTAACAAAAAAAATATCAGTAGATAATCACTAAATCTATCCCCTCACTGCAAGCCGAGGTGGTAAAATAGCTTCATAAATCATGAGTCACTTCAAATATTTCACAAAACGTTTTAGAATGTTCTGAAATGTTACATTCTAGCCTCTGAGAAAGGTGGCTCAGAAAATGGCCTTATGCACGCCAGAAAACCGTTAAAATATTTCATATACCAAACTATGATAATTACAATTAAGTGGAATGGCACACCTTTTTATTTGAGTATTTAAATATTATTATTATATGAATTACATTATATGTGTTTATATGAATTAGTTAGAACAATGCTCTATGAGAGATAACGTGAGCAGCCATGATAGAAAACATGAGAAGACATATTCTGGGGTAACTACAATAGTAAAATAATCAATAATTTAATAATAATCAACTGCAAAATGATGTAGGTTAGGGTTATCAGAATTAAATATTTTCTTCAGAATTGTGTTCTATACACCAAAATATGTCATTTGAACACCCCTCTCCATTGATTTAAAAAAAATGCATAGTATAACCCGCCCTAATACTGTAGTATTAAGCAGTACACAGTCTTCAGTGAAATTTTTCTTTGGTGACCTGCCCAGCCCTTATACATGAGCATCATTGTCATTATAACTGACACCTTAAAACTCCAAATACATGTATACAATTTTGCAATTCAGGTATAAATTTTTCTTGTACACTTTCACATATTTACAAACATTATATTTTAAATACTACTTGAAAGTGAGTTTTCAGAATTTTAAGAGTTTGGGTACCTGTCAGATTTTACAGATTCTGAATACTGTTTTTCATTCCTTTTGAGATAACTAAAAGTTTTTTATTTCATGTTTGAAAATTAAAATAATAATTAAAACCTCAGCCATGACTATTGGCTTTAAAGAGTAAACTATAGACTTATGTAGGTTAGGTTTATTGGAATTATAACATGAAATAGCCTCTTTCTGTCTTAGTTTTAAATCCTATTTTTATAATAGATTTGATGCGGTTAGCTTTGCACAGAACTTTGTCTTCAGGTGTTAAAACCCTTCCTAAATTAGTTGAGGTATACAGTACTTCTTTGAAAGAAACAATAAAAGCAAAATAAGAACTTTCTAATTTGGAAATTTTGTTCTCCGTAAAATCTATCATGATTTTCTCAGTATAGGCCAAAGCCCCAAGGATTACAACAACATTCACTCTATATAGGGAGTGTTTTATTATTTTCAGGAGAATATTTCGTGTCCATCAGTGTAATGAACTGTTAACTAAAGAGAGACTCTTGTTAAGGAAATTGTTTCGATCACTCAATTGATGTCATGAGTTTCAAACTGAAAAAAGATGAAAGCGAGTGTGATCTGAGAGAAATTTATTGGAACATTAAAGATGAAGTTGATATTAAAGAAGAAGTTGAATCCTATGAAGCAAATTATTGCAAAGCAGATACAGTTGGCCATGGAAATATCTGTGATGAATGGGAGGTAAGAAATATTTATTAAAAATTGGTTTTCTTATACAGTAATGCCTTGTTTTACGGGGTTTTGTTAAACCTGGTTTTGCATATATACAGGGAAGCCACGCCATACCTAAAATGCTAAATTTGAACAGATAAATATATCTTGCCCCTGGTCAAAAATAAGTACAGACACATTCTGTCCAGCAATAATTACAGGGCTATTGCTGTCACTTCCTGCTTCTCGAAACTACTAGAAAAACTCTTGTTACTCTGATTAAATGATTTCCTATGGACATCTACTCAGTTTGGTTTTAAAAGGTCCCACTCAACTGACCTGTGTATCTATGTACTGTACTTAACCCTTTAACGCCGAACGTTTTTGTAGGGTTAAGTCTAAATGCATGTATTTGAAACGCTAAGTATTCGACTCAGTCGGCGTTAGAGGGTTAAAGAAACAATATCTAAATACATTGACAGTAATTCAACTATTTATAGCTGTTTCCTAGATATAAGTAAGGCATATGATAGGGTGAACAAGGGTGAGACAAGGCTCCTTGCTCTCCCCTATGCTATTTAATGTGTATATTGACAGATTAATTGCTTCACATAATGAGGCAACAGTGGGATGTTGTATAGATAACACAAAAATAAATAACTTAGTTTATGCCGATGATATGGTGTTAATAAGTCCCTCTGTTAAAGGTCTGGATCAGCTACTGTCTGCGAAGTGTATTCGCAGAAACATTCTTTTTAATGTTACAAAAACTAAGGTTATGCAATTTCATCCTAAAAGCTGTAAGCAGCCAGCTGATATTAGGTTTAAAATGAAAGGTGAAGTAATTGAGGAAGTACAAGAGTATAAGTATTTGGGTCAAACTATTACCAGCTCCTTGAGTGATGACTCAGATATAATCTCGAAGCCTTTGTACTAAAGCGAATATGACTAAGGAACTTTCAATTTTTTACAAGTGCAGCTAAAGAGAGACACTTTCATACTTTCTGCAGTAATATACATGGATAGCAACTGTGGGTGAATTATAAAGAGGGTTCTGGCAGAACCCTAAATTTGCTGTACAACAGGTCTTTTAGACTTACATAAATTACCCCCGAGATGCTCGGCTTCGCAAATGTTTGCTACCCGCAATGTCCCGAGCTTCACAGAGGTAACAAGACGTGCTCAGTACAGTCTGATGATGAACCCAATTATCAAAGCTATCCATAAGTCTTGCCATTTGTCCTCTAAGCTATGGAATTCTTGGTATGAAAATGTCTGTCTGTAGCTCCACTTAACTTCAACATTACTGTATATTTCTAATCAACTGTATATATGTATTTCTACCATTAGTATGTGAACTGTCAGTGTATTAATAATATTTGTCATATGGACTATAGTCTGCCAATAAACCTCTTCATTTTCATTGCGTGCCAGTTCATCATTATTATTTTTGGTCAGTAAAATTTTATTTCTTTTATTATATTACATGTTGTTATATATTATTATTATATTATATATTATTTACTAACTATTTATAGCTTAATACTTGTTAATAAAGTTAAATCAGGCTATATATCAGCCCATGTAACTTGTAAACGGATGTATTGGGGTAAATTGAATGTAAATATATTGTGCCTCTTATATGTGTTTTTTTGTTATACGTGGGTCACGCAAGCACAGAACCCCCATGTAAAACAAGGGATTACTATATAGTGTGAGTGAGTTTGCCATTCATGCCACAAGGAAAATAAAATATGACCATTTTGAAGTTCATTTGATTCTTTTGATGAATAGAGATTTTTAGTAAGGTTGATATTTTATTTATTAATACATTTATAAAGCATTAAATTGATGAACTCATTTTTAAAGCATCAATAGATTATAAGGCAGTTTTATTAAATGTAGGAATAAATTGATATAGGAAATATGTATTGAATGTGATGAAAAGGAAACCATATTCAGTGTGATTGGATCAAAGATGAATGGATGATAGTTCTTTCTGGTAGAGAAGAAACAGATTTCACTGATAATGAACTCAATGTTAGGGTAAATATGTGTTGTTTTGCTTGAGTACACCTTTGCTAAAGTAAGCCATTATACATAATACTTATCTGTCTAGTTCAGTGGTTTCCAACCAGTGTGTTGTGACACTTAAGTGTGTCACTGATTTTCCCAGGTGTGTCATGAAATTATACAGGGTTTTGAAGTTGTTTAGGTTTTTCATGTATTTTTAATTACTGTACCATTTGTGTAAGCAGAACCTAGTAATTATCACATATTTCTCCAAATATAAACAAAATATGTAGTTATCATCACACTCAAGTATCTTATTAAATAAATGTTTTCTTTGCAATGCTAGTTTTTTACTCCTTGATATTAATTATTTCTTTGATTGTCACTATATTTTTAACTTCTCTATAAATAAATTTTAAAAATATAAATGGTGTGTCGGATCCATTTTGATACATCAAAAGTGTATCGCCATCATAAAAAAGTTGGAAATCACTGGTCTAGTTCTTGTAGTTATTCTCCACCACAGTAGTGAGGGGCACTATATATTATTGTCTAGCTTTGTGTGAAAAAGTTGGTAGAGAGTTGTGTATGAAATCTATTTAATCATTATTTTGCAGTATCCCTTTTTCACAATAGGCTAGCATGAAAAAGGTAGATAGTGTGCAGTTTATACTCAGAAATACCTCAAAAGTTGTATAAAAGCTTTATAAAATGAGGTTTCACATTTACAGTGCATGCTACATTAATAAGATGTCACTACCACATAAAGAAACAGAAATTATATGGTTTGCATATATTTGTTGATTTTTAACAACTTACTAAAGTCTTATATCTTGAAGATTCTTTAAATTTGAAAAGCAAAGTACAGTCCTCCCCCAATTTATGAATGAGTTATGTTCCTAAAACCTGTTCATAAACCAAACCCTATTTTCCCATTGACTCCTATCATAAAAGTTAAGTTCCTACGAACAAAAATCATTTCCCCAGAATGGTGTCCAGAAAATTCAGTCTTGGAAAATTCAATCTCAGAAAATTTGGTTAGGTTAGGTCAAAAAAATTGCCCTGAACTAATAATGCCCTTGAAGCATTTCATTCACACTGAAATCATCAGTTACAAGCAGACTAAAATTTCACATTTGCAATGAGGAGACAAGCCAAGTAAAAAGAAAAAATATGAAACACTTGACTTGCACATTGAAATACTTGCACAAAAGGATGTTGAAAGTGATAAAATTGCCTTCTTAAAATTTGTTGCTCATAGCTTAATTTCATTTTAACTTTTTCTTTTTGAGTCTCAAGACCAAATTTTCTGAGACCAAATCTTCTTTTATGTTTTACCCATTATTTAGGGTATCTTTTTTAGTTTTAAGATTTAAACAACAAAACAATTCCTTTAATAAATCTTTTCAAATTCTCATTTATGTTTTCATTATACCTGGCAAATGTGATTTAAATATTTTTTGCTCTCTGAGCTCATAGATTTACTTCAATTTTCCAGAGACCAAATTTTCCTAGCACCCCCAAGAACATCTTATAATGCTACAAAAACATGTTTTTGCCCACAGTGTTTGCTGTAAACAATGTTTTTAGATCTCTACAATAATAAATATATATGAATAATAAATGCAGTTAAGTAAAAATGTAATGATTAATGTTGCTTCCAACCATTAATGACAGACCATTCACACCAGTAAAGACAAAATATTTTGTCTTTATTGTAGTGAATATAGTTCAGTAATGAAGGTCTTAAATACATTTAAAACATTTTATATAGTTTAATTTTATTTTTTAGTAATATTTACTACTACCAAAAATATTGCACTCACTGTCAGACATCTGCTGATACTACGAAAAAATTCTGAATTTAATGAACAATTTTGTTCATAACTTCGAATTTTTTGTTTGTAAATAAAGCCTTTGGACAAAATGTTTTTGTTCGTAACTTCAAAAATTCATACAGCGAGTGTTTGTAAATTGGGGGAGGAGTGTATATTGATGTTATATCAGATGACAAATTGAATTTGTATTTTACCTTTTCAGTCATTTATAAATTTAATTTTGAAATAATTTCTTAGAACTTTCATATTTGCTTGTATTTGAGGCCCACTATGAAAATTAAATAGGTTAGAATGGTTTTCTTACAAGGTTGACTTAGGAACATTACATGAAGTGATACCTCTGATAACCGTATAAATTTACAATAATTGGTTTAATTTTAAGTTGGGAGTAGAGCAAAATCCCATTATACCAAAAAGAGTCTGGACCAAGCACTTTCTAGATTAATAAATTTTTCAGGGGAATGAAAAAATGGCAATTGTAATGTACATAATAAAAATAATTGCTGTTGAATCTATGAAAATAATATTTACTTTAATAAATATACTATAACAAAAAAACACCACAAACACTGCCAAAATAGTGCAGTCCCATCCGCATTGAATATTTGTTTTGCATTAAGGTTGGTTACATTCCTGAATTAGTTTTTCAAAAATGTCATCGTACTTGGTAACACTTTGAGTCAGCAGAACCCTTCTCCTGCAATGGCAAGCTTGTGAATATCATGTCTATCCTTAAACTGATTAAGCCACCCAACAGGGAATTCATAGGGTTCATCAATTTCCATAAGGTCATAAAACTGCTTGGCTTTCTTCATAATAAGCAGTGCAGAAAGTGGTTTACCCTCACTGTGCTACAGTTTGAAACAAGAACGTAACTAGCTTTCAAAAGTTGTGGGGGGACAACTATAATGATGAAAAATCCTGGGTTGAATTTCTGTGCTGCTATCCTGTAGGTAATGTTTTAAATTGGTCTTCCAAGGCATATTTCTTCGGTAGAATATAACAATGATATCTAAATACCAGTCCTTTCGAATCTCGATAAAGCTCTGATCCATCAGTATTAGAATGTGCTTGCGACCAAAATGATGCTCTTAAAATACTGTGATTTAGAGAATGATCTATATTTATGATAGTAATAGGAAAATCAAAGAAGCATTTTCACAACTACCTTATGTATATCAAGTATATACTTAACATTAAAGGAAAACACTATATGCATTAACACTGTGTAACACTGATTCTGTTTATATAGAATTTTTTGTTTTTATATGCATTTGTGGGTGCTGAGTCCAAATCTGGCCTTGGTTTGTGTGTATCATCAATGGTTTCAGAGATAATCCATTTTTCATGTTTTACCAGTATAATGTTGTTATGGGCGCAGCAATATCAGAATAATCAGGAATTGTTGAGAACAATCCGGATGTTCATTGACAGTTTCTTGCTCTAGAAATTGCCTGAAACTTCCACTGTGCTATATAAAGAAGAGTGCATAGTCTGAGAAGTCAGTAAGTGTGAGCACACAAAGAAAGTGGGTTGTTTGTCTGATGGTTACCAGCACTGAGGTACCATGTTTCTGTGCTTCTCTGTGTTGACAATTTGAGTGTTATCGATCCTTTTTTATTGCAAACATTATTTCAGTGTTGTGAATACATCTATTTTCTGGAATCTGTAATCTGTTGCAGATTTAATAACTCTTCTCTCTATATCCGCAGGTTATGATTAATGTACTACAGTTTGGTAAAGAGAGTGGCAACTAGAGCTTGTAAACATTTGCTGGATATATTCTGCTATGTTTGTGGGTATTACATAGGCCCCAAGTTCTGGATCGCGTATCGGCTCTATTTTGGTATGCCTATGGGTGACCAAGATAAGCCCTGGGCACCCCATGTGATCTGTGGAAGCTGCTGCTCCACACTTGAAGGGTGGCTGCGGGGAGTATGCAAGGCAATGCCCTTTGTGGTACCCAGAATATGGAGAGAACCAAAGAGCCACCACGACGATTGCTACTACTGCATGGTAGATGTTTCTAAGTACAGGAAAGTTAAAGGAAGGCAGACTCTTCAGTATCCAAGCATAGCGTCGTCCATAGCTCCTGTACCACATGGCAAAGGTCCTCCAATACCACATCCACCAGAACAGGTATCTATCCATTACTTTACCTTCTGTATTTACAGACTGTGGGTCATTATGTGTCGATTTTTCTTAGTGCTGATGCTCTTCTACATATATAGCTATGCCTATATTTTGTTTCTTTGCTCTGCAGGTTGAAAATGAGGATGCAGCTAGCTCATCTGAGATGTCAGCTGGTGAGGACAGTCATGATGAAGAATATACGGTAACTTTCAGTACAAACCCTCACTTTCCAAATCAGAGGGAATTGGATGACTTAGAGATTTGGGTTTGACGAAATCAGGGTCAGCTTCTGACCTCCAGACTCAAAGAGTGGAATTTGCTTGGAGAAGACTGCAAGAGCACTGTATACAGAAAGCAGCATGAAGAGTTTGCAAGGTTCTACGATGTCACTGGCTCTCTCTGTTATTGCAGCGAGGTTAATGGTCTATTCACAGCTATTGGGTTAACACATATACCCTCAGAGTGGTGCCTGTTTATTGACAGTTCAACTGAGTTTAAAAGCTGTTCTACTCCACAATGGGAACAAATATCTATCTATACCAGTTGCACATTCTGTTCAAATGAAAGAGGACTATGAAAATGTCAAACAACTGCTCACTCAAATCAGGTATGAACAATATAACTGGGACGTGTGTGGTGATTTCAAAATGATTGGTTTCCTGTTAGGTTTACAAGGAGGGTTTACTAAATATTCATGTTTTCTTTGCCTGTGGGATAGCAGGGCTTCAACTGAGCACTATAAAACAGTTCAGTGGCCTCCACGTGAAGGACTGCAACCAGGAAAGTACAATGAACTCAGGGAACCTCTTGTGAAGCCTGACATAGTTCTGCTACCACCTCTCCATATTAAGTTGGGTCTAATTAAGCAGTTTGTAACTCCGTTAGATTTTGGAGGGGAAGTTTTCCAACAGATTCGGGTCATGTTCCCTAAACTCACTGAGGCCAAAGTCAAGGCTGGCATCTTTGTAGGACCACAAGTCAAGGCACTGTTGAATTCAAAGAACCTTGAAGCCAAGATGACTCCGATTGAAAAAGAGGCTTGGTGTGCTTTCCATGATGTGGTTCGTGGGTTTTCAGGCAACTATAAAGCACCAAACTATAAGGAGTTAGTGTCAAACTTGATTAAGTGCTATGGCAAAATGGGGTGCCGTATGTCTTTAAAATTACACTATCTGCATTCACATCTAGACTCTTTTTGTGATAACCTGGGCGATGTGAGTGAAGAACATGGCGAAAGATTCCATCAAGATATTCAAACGATGGAGAAAAGGTACCAGGGCCATTGGGATGCTTCCATGATGGGAGACTACGTATGGTCACTGATCAGAAAGGATAAGAATGTTCATATGTGGAATTCACGTTCTTCAGTGCATTTTTAAGGAATGCACATTGCACACCGCATAACGAGGCTTGTTATTCTCTTATTGGTTCTCCTCATGATATATATTATATCCTTTGAACCATTTTGGGTTTGTCAAACAATTTTGGCTCAATAAACATTAATTTCCAATAGTGTTTTTATTTTCAGAAAATATTTATGTTAGCCTTCTTTATATACTTTGCCATATGAAAAGTGTGATAACCTATATTTTTTAAACGGTTGATGATAGAGCAAAACCAATATCATTTTTGGAATCAGTGCCCTGAAATCATTAAGAAATGACAGAAAAATCACAATAAACAGAAAATTTTTCAAATTTTGTTACCCAGTGTAATTAAAGTAAAAAATAACTAGATGTCTCATTAAAGTATCTATCACTGCAGTATTAGTACTGAATCAGTAATACTTTCCAGCATACTAATAGGACTGATATAATTATAGATTTACTCATCATAGATTATTTCAAAAACTAAATATTTTCCTTCACATAAGCTAACTTAGATCAAAAGTTGTGGGGGAACAAAACCTATATTATCCCCCTCAGTTCAAAAGTTGGTGGGGACGTGTCCCCTCCATCCCCCTCCCCCATTAGTTACGCCCATCGTTTGAACCACTTGAAAAAAACTCTCTCTCTCTACAAACTTAGACTTTCTTAAATTCTTTTCCTTTACTATTCATTTGTTACACAGTCTCAGAATAAAACTTTACTATCTGTTCCTTCTGCTGTAGAGAGACCTGTTATGTTCCTGAATAATTAATAGAACTAAGATCAATAAAATACATAATGGTTCCTAGTACAAATAAAAAGGAAGCTAACTTAGAATACAGTGTTGTACTCACTATAAAATTAGTGGACTATGTAAATAAGTCATTGCCAGATTAGAACCAAAGAATGTAAATAAAAGAAAATAATAACAATGTAGTATGTCATCACTTGGAGCTGATACTGGTAACTAGGCTATGGTTGCTGACTATGTTTTGTTTCCTTCTAGAAGTTTGCTGCTTGAGACCATATAAAGAAAAATTGTATTACCATTCATTGAAGAGTAATAGACCCATTGAATAGAGGAGTCATGTTGATTTAGTAATAAATATATTGTGATTGAATTAAGACTGGTCATAGATTGGTTTATTCAAATGAAGGTGTTTATGAAGGAATGATTATAGTGTTACCTGAACTTCTGAGCAACAAAACAAAAAGCCAAGTACTGACTGGTTATAATTAGTCCTAAGTATTTTTTAATTTTATACAAACAGTTATAAATGTGAAATATTAATTTTGGAGTCTAATTACACTGGGGAACAAATTTTAACTTTTTTTTTGTTTCTTGGACGTGAACAGGTCGGTCTTATAGGATTTTTTCCGCTGATTCCGAATATAGCCATAGAATTTCTCTATCACCCAAGGTTACTGAGAAATATGTATTTTAATATTTATTCAAAAAGTGTATAGAAGTTCGTAAAAATACTTCATAAAAATTATATTAGTGGCAGATTGGCATTTAAAATATTCTTAAAACTTCTTTGTCACTGATTTTCTCTTGTAGTTTTCATCGGGAGCTTCTTGCATCAATGTCCAGCAGTAATCAGCTAACATTGCCGGATCCCACCTCCCTTGGTAGCGTTTCTCCATAGTAGCTATATCTTGGTGGAACCTTTCTCCATGCTCATCGCTTATGTCGCCAAGGTTTTCAGGGAAGAAATCTAAATGGGAGTGCAAGAAATGGATTTTTAGTGACATATTACATCCCAATAACCTATATGCTTCAATCATGTCCTGCACTATTTTTTCATAGTTAGAGGCTTTGATGTTCCCTAGAAAATTTGTAACAACATTCTTCATGGCCTCCCATGCCACTTTTTCTTTTCCTCTCAAGGCATCATCAAACTTTTGATCTTTCATGAGCTCTCTGATTTGGGGACCAACAAAGATTCCTTCTTTTATCTTTGCATCGCTAAGTCGTGAAAACTTTTTCTTCAAATATTTGAATGCCTCATCTTCCTTGTTCATTGCTTTGACAAAATTTTTCATGATGCCAAGTATATTTTCTTGGGGTCAACTAAGGGTTCATGAGACACATTCTTCAGTCCTGGGATACATTTTTGACGAAGTGGCCAATCCTTTACAAAATAATGCGAATCTCTGGCTCTACTGTCCCATTCACAAAGGAAGCAGCAGAACTTCGTATAACCGAGCTGCATTCCCAGAAGAAGCATGACGACTTTTAAATCCCCACATATATACCAACGAAACTGGTCATAATTAATCTGCTGAAGGATGAGTTTCATATTTTCGTAAGATTCCTTCATGTGGACAGCGTGCCCTACAGGAATGGAAGGGTATTTATTTCCATTGTGAAGTAGTACAACCTTGAGGCTTAGCTTCGAAGAGTCAATAAATAAATGCCAATCTTAAGATTTGTGCTCATGACTGAGAGCTAACAGCAGTCCATTTACATTATTACAGTAGCATAAACCACCTGATGAGGAGAAATACTGCATACAGATCTTTTTGGAGAGTGCAGAATGCCGATATGCTTGTATCTTTTGCCAGCAAATTCCATTCACGTAACCTGGAGCCCAATAATTCCGTTTTCTTTTTCGGAAGGTCCAAATCTCTCACAAGATCATTCAGCATAACCTGCGTTATCATATGTGGTTTATTTGATTCAGGTTGCTGAAAGTCTGTATCTTTAGTATCATCAATTTCCATTGGTTCAACTTCAGACTCTTCATCCAGTGTCCATGACTTTGGGGGAGTTGGAATTGGGTTATCATCATGATGTAGTACTGGTCTCATGGCAGATGCAAGATTTGGGTATTGAATTTTATGTTTATTTTTGGCAGAGAATCCTGAAACGTTAGTCATACAAAAATAGCAATCCGTTAGGTGATCCTTGGGCTCTCTCCAAATCATTGGTATGGCAAATGGCATAGATTTGCGGGTACCTTTAATCCAACCCCTAAGAGTGATGGCACAGGAAATGCATGAGATATGAGGTGCCCAGGATTTGTCTTGGTCGCCTACCTTACATCCAAAATAAAGTTTGTAAGCCTTCTTCACGAGTTGGGTCATTGTCTTCCTCTGTGCCATTATGGTCAGTTCTCCACATACGTAGCAAAATGTATCTCTGGGATTAATAGTTTCGATTCATGCTGGCGGAAAATTATTGAAATCACAGAAAACTTTTTGGAATGAAAAACCAATTTTTTCTACTATGAAAATTTTTAAAATTTGAGCAAAACTTGAAAAAAATTTCTTTCTTTTTATTAAAAATCTGTTTGTTTAAATAGTTATATTTTTTTAATGCAAAAAATACTATTAAATATAGTTAACCTGAAAAAAAAAGAAAGTAAAATTAAATTAGTACACTTAATTTTAACTAATATTTTGGGAAAACTGAGTAAATGGAAATATTATTTTCTCAAAAACTATGGGTGATAGAAAAATTCTGAAACCATATTTGGAATCAGCATCAAAAGTTCTATAAGAAGCACCAAATAGTTTTCAAGAAACAAAAATGTTGTTCCCTAGTGAATTATCTTCACCTCATATTTTTAGATATTTTGAAATGGTTGTCATGGATGGTGGGTTGAGTTTTGTTGGATACCTACCCAGTGTATCATTACTGGGAATAAAGATGCAAACCAGTTCCCAAAGTTCACTTGCTCCCTGTACCTCTGTCTGAATACACTATTCCTTTTGAGGATTTCCTTTGAAGGATTAGAGCTGTATTTCTCATTATCTGGCAGTAAAGTGGAAATGTCATTGTTAATCCCAATTAACTGCAATTTGTGAAGATGTGGCTACAGCTGCCCCTGGGGTTACCCTTTATGTCCTGATGAAAGGAAACTCTACTTGCATACTTTTGAATTGGCCATATCTCCCTTACACAATAGTCTTCATTAGAGATGCCCTTAGCTCTACTGTAATGATTGTATAGTCCTCTTGACTGTGCTCCATTTTTAGATTGAGTGTCCCAGCCTTGGAAACTTAGTGGCATCATCTCGCAGAGTACTGAGATGAGGATAGCACTTGTACTCACTTTGGAGCTTTGGGCAGGATTGTATTATCCCAGTAGCGAGTTTTTAAGTTAAGATGCTCAGAAGGCTGTCAGTCTCTCAAAAATAATCCTTTTAAGCCTCAGTATTTACCCATTTTAACTGTTGCTCCATTCATTTTATTCTTGTTATTCCTTTTTCATTTTACTACTTTGTCATTTGTCTCAATTTTATAGAATTTAATTTTTATCTTTTATTCTCTAAGTAAGAGTATATTTGGTGTTGGTGACATTGATGTTGCAATTGGTTAACTAATCACTCTATTCTCATATAAGAACTGAATCTGAAAGTCTTGTAATTAGAGTGTCTATGTGTCCCAGTTTTGAGAGAGCTGTCCCAGTCTTTAGAAACATTTTTTAGGAACAAAAATATGACTCATCTGTCATTGGATTTCAGAAATTTCAAGAATAAGTTAAATGAATCATGGCCTACATGAATTATGGAGTTAGTTGGTATTCTGACACTGTTAAATGAATCATGGCCTACATGAGTTATGGAGTTAGTTGGTATTCTGACATTACTGAGTGGGGTTGGTGTTTATCCCTTTGTAAGAGTGGGTATTTGATAAAATATTTTGTTTTGCTTTTACATATTTTAAGTTATTAATTATATACCATGCAAATGTGGAACTAAAAGGTGTGTATTATGATATTTAGTATTCATTTACTCTGTTAAAAAGTTATATTTTATCAACACAGAATTTTGTCTAGAAATATTTAGGCATATGTTAAATTAGTGGTCTGGAAAAAGGCATTTCTCATGCTGAAAACAGCCTAAAATGCTTGGGCTCCATGGGGCTCTACCCTGGACCCCATTGGGGGAGCTTACAGCACTCCCACAAACGCCCTAATTGTGAGCCTCATTTCCCTTGGCATATATTTCAGGCATAATTATATCTGCACTCTGCCTGCCCCTTTTTCAAATTCATAGATCCTTCTCTGTCCTGGTTTTTTCCAAGCACAAATCTAGACACACTACTTGTAATAACTTGAAGATTTCTTGTAATAAAACTTTTTACTTCTGTAGCTTTCTAAAATTATAAAAATTCACAATTATTTTTTATCTTTAGCAAATATTTACATGTAATGTCTTTTTAAAAATTTGTTTCAGAGATCTGAAGATATGTGTCAGAAAGAAAGCCTTGAAATTTATGATTCAAATTCAGAGGAAATTTCAAAAGTTGAGAATCATAAACAAGATTGTAATATGTTAATGAGTAAGCAAATTCTGTTTAGAAGAATTCAGTGTTCCAAATACCCACTGGTTAAGCTTAGAAAACTGAACATTAATGACCATAAACTGAGGACTGATGGTAAACCTTTAAATAAACAGGTAGGATGAAAAAGTTTTCTCAGTTCATTTGAAAGAAGTCTAGTGACAGTACCAACAGTAGTCAAACAGTAAAACAGAGTAGAAATCAGAAAGGTGAAAATCTTTTTTTAAATATTATAATATATAGGCCAAATTAGTGACAAAACACACACGATGTTTGGAATTGAAAAATTTGTGAGTTTACTTTGTCAAGAAATTATTTGAAATGAAAATGAATTTTAGAATCAAGTAATTTTACTATTTTCTGTTTTATATAGTTGATTATAACAATTTTGATGCTTGCAATGAGTCTCAATAATGAGTTTGATTACATGATGAAGCAAAGATTAACCCTTTAATGCTGAACATTTTTGTAGGGTTAAGTCTAAATGCGTGTATTTGAAATGCTAAGTATTCGACTCAGTTGGCGTTAGAGGGTTAATGCAATAGAGATGTACTGGACATCTGGGTATGGCACTGGAAAGCAGGAGCTGCAGCCTTTTTCTAAAGTATGAAACTATAACTGGATATTAAATGAAAATCTTCCTCTGGCTACACTTTACCTCATAAGGTTCTAATAATATGATGGAAGTGAAGATAAATGAAGACTGTTCCAAATTTTTAACTGATAAGCAAGCTCCAGAAAAGTGAAATGAATGGGTTATTTTGGCAGACAGTTTTAAAATAATAAAACATAGAACATGTAATGTCTGTTTGAGAATTAGTTCTTGTGAGAATATTTGATTAAGCCATTTTAATCAGAATTGATGTATGCATATAACTATTTGCCACTCAGTCAGAGTAGCCTAGCCTCCTCCCCTCTCTCATCTGACTTAATTATGCTTGAAATTAGAATACCTTTCAAAGACGTTTTTTCTGCCCTATCTAGGCTCGACTGTAGGAAGTCCTGAAGGGTCCCTTCTGTTGTTCTGAAGAACTGTGCTTCTGTGCTTACACCCTGCCTAAGCAAACTATTTCATCTTTATCTTTGATCTGCTACTTTTCATTCATTCATTCATTTCATTCATCCTGTTCCAAAGAAGGGTGACCATCCAACTATCACCCAATAACTTTGATTTCTTACCTTTCTAAAGTTTTTGAATGACCACTGTTCTTCTCCAAAGGCTTTTGATAGTGGTGTTCTTCAGAGGCCTGTCCTGTCACACACTTCCTTTTATTTATTAACTAATGATCTTTTAAGTTGTACTTCTGATCCTATCCACTCCTATACCAATAATGCCACTTTTCATTTCTGCACTCACTTCACAAAACTCATAACAATTACTCCATGCTTTGCATGAATCAGCTATGACAAACCAGACCTCTGATTTTTCTGCTATCTCTGATTGGGACAGAAAAATCCTTGTGGCTTTCACTGTCTTGAAAACTCAGTTCCTTCATTTGTCTACTCCTCATAATCTTCCACGTAACTATCTCCTTATCTTTAACAATACACAACTTGATCCTTCCTCTTTCTGTAACATTCTTTGTGTTTCCTTGTAAAACAGCTTCTTAGAGGTTGTGTTGTGCTGACTGCAGTTTCTTCATCCCCACTCATTTGCTGTCTCTGTACAGGGAGGAGTCTCATTTCCTCCTGTGAGGAACTGGGCAGAGTGAACCCACACAGCTCTACTTGACTGTGTGTAATCAAGGCTTTTTGTTTCATCAATTTTCCACCTTATACTGCCTCTCTCTATTTTTTTTCTTCACTGCAATGTTTCCTCACTCTCTTTACTGTTTCTGCTATGACGGACACTGCTCTTCTGAACATACTAACAGTATGTTGCCTCCTTTAATGAGAGCATGCAGTACCAGACTTCCAACACATTCTCATCACTTTTCTGTCCAACTCTGTAACACAAGGGTTAATCAGTATTCTCAATCTTTATCTACTGAACTGGTCAACTTTGGAACAACCTTCCTCAGTCCATCTTTCCCCATATCTTTGACCTTCAAGTTTTGATGTGCCATGTGTCCAAACATTGCATAAACTCTAGACTTTGATTTTGGTACTCTCTTGTTGGGGAAAGGGAGCGTATTTTACAGGCATTCACCCTTGGCCTCCTCTGCATCAATGAAAGGCATTGGATTGTTAATTTAATGTGAAGGATATAGGTTTGGCTCTCAACTGAGCCCAGATTTCAGTGATTAAGTGTTTTCTATGGGTTTACCTTTGTAGGATAACGATAATGGGCAGGGCCTAAAACACTATATATTCCTTTCATTATAGGACCTATTACTATTGAGGTTAAACAACCCCCAAAATCATCATTGTTATTCATATGATTTTGGTTGACTGAAATTAGTTTGAACTCTGGTTTAAAGAACAAATTAAGTATGATTTTTCTTTTTGGTAAGAAAACTTGTTCACATTTCAAGCTTACTTTACTAAGCTAAATACTTCACTTACTATTCTGTACATTGTCTCTGAACCAGATATGAATAAACTAAATTTTACTTCTATAGCATTTAGATAATGTTAGGGTATTTCAGTGGCAAAATGATTTTAATCAATATAGAGAATTTTTAAATTTGTACGGAAGAGGGTTAGTATATTTTGCCATAATAGTAAATGTAAGGCAAACTTAAGCTACAGAAGCTCAGGGGCATCAGTCCCTCCCAGTTGTGGTAGGAGTGGGCAGGCTTGAGCCACACACAGATACAAATGCTTATCAAATCAGCCCTTAACTCATCTGCTCACAGAAACAAGACAAAGTATAGGTTGTCTGCAAATCCTTTATAGTACAAGATCACTTTAAGGTGTAGGAATTCTTAGAAATTAGCTGATATAGAACTAATCATCCATGAATTATTCAAGAATATTTTAATCAAACCATTGAATAAAAACTAATAGTGAAGAAAGAATGGTGTAGAAAAATTGTTTGTATTTTGATCAATGGGAAGTTTGTTTGCATTCTCTGTAGCAGGAAAAATATGAAATATAAATATTCTGGTTTTAGCTGAGTAATTGGCTAAAAACCAAATGTTCCAACTAAACTAATTTTATAAATCATTTGCAGGATTCCAACCCAAAGCAGCAGAACCCAATAACAAAATTAGAACTTAAAACAACCAAGTCTTTACTTAATTTTGAACATAATGGAAAACATAAAGACCAACTCATAGAAAAGATTGTATTTAAGTGTTATATTTGCACTTATTGGACAAAGTTCGAGAACAATCTTAGAAGGCATTTAAGACTTCATACTGGAGAAAAACCTTTTAAATGTGATATTTGTTCTTACACTGCAGCACAGAAAAGTAGTCTTCGAGTGCATTTAAGAGCTCATACTGGAGAAAAACCTTTTAAATGTGATATTTGTTCTTACACTGCAGCACAGAAAAGTACTCTTGAACAGCATGTAAGAGTTCATACTGGAGAAAAACCTTTTAAATGTGATATTTGTTCTTACACTACAGCACGCAAATGTAATTTTCAACAGCATGTAAGAGTTCATACTGGAGAAAAACCTTTTAAATGTGGTATTTGTTCTTACACTACAGCATACCAAAGTTGTCTGCGATTGCATTTAAGAGTTCATACTGGAGAAAAACCTTTTAAATGTGATATTTGTTCTTACACTACAGCATACAAAAGTCACCTGCGATTGCATTTAAGAGTTCATACTGGAGAAAAACCTTTTAAATGTGATATTTGTTCTTACACTGCAGCACAGAAAAGTCATCTTCAAGTGCATTTAAGAGTTCATACTGGAGGCCATAAAAGCCTCACTCTGAAAGGGCAGGGTTGTCAGATCAAAGATGAATTAATAGATGATGTTTCTGTAAAAGAGGAACCAATTGATTTCAGCATTATTGAAAATGAAATTGAGAGCCCCAAAACTTTGTTTTTGAAAGAAAGTTTTGAACTTGTAGATGAAAATGATTCAGAGAGAGAGAGAGATTTTCAAGACAAAGGAGCTAAAATTGATGAGGAAATTCTTTTCAAACAAATTGAATGTTCTGAATTTCCACGTGTTAAGCTTAAATGGCTGGAAATTAATGATGATAAACTGAATGATGTTAGAAACCCTTCAAAAACACAGGAGCATTCCCAACAAAACTTAAGAACAGCAGTAAAATCAAACTTTAAGAAGAACAAGTCTTCTGCTAATGATAAACAAACAGAAAGATATTGTGCATTGGGTGCAAACTATATTCGTGGTTTATTCCATGTTAAGAAAGGAGAGAATCGTAAATTTATGGAAAAGAAATTTAAATGTTCAATTTGTTCATATAAAACAAAGTTAACAATTAATTTGGTACGACATTTAAGAATTCACACTAGAGAAAAACCTTTTAAATGAAGGGAATATTCATTTAGTGCAACACAGGGACTCTAGCCTGGAAAACCATGTGAAAATGCACACTGGATTTGAGGCTTCTTAAATGTGGGGTGTTCATTCAGTGTAGCAACAAAGTATAGGCTCAAAGAGCATGAAAGAATCCATGCAGGGAACTTCCCATGTGGTCCCAGCATGTCATAAAAGGTGACAAAATAAGGGATGGGTGTGGGGGAAACCCCTCCAACCTGTAACTATCCACAAACAAGAATGGGACATAATGTCTACTAAGGAAAACTCGCATACTGGCAGGATGTCACCAAGATAAAAAGGTCCCCTCAACCTGCTTACGCACCAGGGTGGGTGAGGAGAGCTATGTGGTGCATCTTTTCTCAAACCCAGAGGAGAAGAAACTTCACCAAAGGGATCAATGCGGGGGATCCCACCAGGTCAAGGTATTGACCCTGGATCCCAGCAGTTACATTGGACAATGGGCCCAACAAGAAATGTATATCAGTATGACACAATAAACTGGACCATTGGAGAAAAGAAAAGAACATAATCTTAGTGGCAAATCAATGTTAGGCCAAGTTCAGATATAGTTGAAGTGTTTGGTTTCAGGTGGAAGCATCACTTACAGCTCTTAAAAATACTAAAAAGAGTATAAACCAGGAGGTATTCCTCGGGTGTCTTCAGTCCCACCATCTAAGGGTTTAGCAATAGGCTATGAGGAACATAAATGTGTAACCCCAACTAAACTTGCCTAAAACAAAAAGAAGTATAGAAAGTCTACTAAGCAAAACTCATACTGGCAGGATGTTGCCCAGGATAAAAAGGTCCTCTCAACCTGCTTACGCACAAGTGTGGGTGAGGAGAGCGATGGTGCAACTTTTCTCAAACCCAGAGAAGAAACAACTTCACCAAAGGGATCATTGCAGGGAACCCCACCAGGTCAAAATAATGACCCTGGACCCCAGCTGTATCAACAAAAAGTGGCCCCAAAAAAACCCTATGTAAGTATGATAAGATAAAGTAGGCCATTGAAGAAAAGACAATTTTGCACTGCTCCAAATACTCAGTTTGAGAAATGAAGCAGACAAAAGAACATAATGATAGTAGAACAGATCAGAAAATCCAACCTACTGGAAGAAAAGAGAAACACTTCTGTCAAAAAGTTACAATTACTAGCCTCACAAGCGCATAAGTACTTTACAGAGGAGGAAATTATTCACATCAAGCAAAAAGCCCTTAGGGAAGCAAATGAGGACTATATTGCCAGAGAAGGAGAAGAAAGAGAGGGAAAAAATGAAAAGATTGTGGACAAGAGAAAAGAAATGGACACTGATAAGGGCTACAAAGTATGCCAGACAGAAGCATGAGACAGAAGGATATCACAGGGAATGGAGAGACATCATCTTCCACTTTTGCCCATGTAAGAGAGACTCCAGCTCCAAGATTGACTACTCAGAAGCATAACTTCATAGCCCAGAAAATATTCAGTGAACAAGAAATAGAATACATGAATGATGAAATAGATAAGCTTATCCACAATGAAACCAGCCAAATAATGAACCCTATTCCACTATTCCAGTGCCTTGATATAGCACAAAATATTGATGATGATTCATCTGATAGCTCATTGGATACACAAAGCAGGCAGCACACCAGCCAACATTCTTTGACCAATCCAAACCATAAGATAGGAATGGGTGGCTCACCACCCAGTTTGCGTGGATCCTTTGACGCATCATTACCTTCCCCAGCCAGATCAAGAACACCTCCCCCCTCACCACCACCATGACATGAAGATATAGATTTACAGTGAATGGAAATAGAGGAGGAATTAGCAAATCTAATTGAAATTGTTAAAACCATGAATATGGAAAACTGGCCCTAACTGATCAAACTTAGTGAAAATAGACAATTTAAACAACTGTTATACAGAGTAAATGTAGCAATTAATAGATTAGTCCCATCCAACATAGATCTCACTGAACTTAATCAAATAAATTATACTGCTGGCCTATATATGCAAAAGAAACTTATCCCAAATTTCACCCCCCACCCCCCGACTGGATAGAGACCATCAGAGTAGCAAATGAGTGTAAACTGGAAATGGAGGAGTTATTTGTGATGGAAGATTAGGTAAGAAAGAAATTGGCAAAATTATCCAACTTCAAAAAACCTGGCCTAGATAAGCTTCCAAATTTCTGGCTGAAATGGAACATGGCATTACACCATCATTACACTTGTGCTTTTCACAGAATTTTGCAGGGAGAAGAAGAAACACTAGAATGGCATACAAGATACAACCCTCATCCCTAAAACTCATGAGACAAATCTCCCAAATACTTCTCAATTTGCTGCCTCACTACCACCAAAAACTATTTACTGGTCTGATTGCAGACAGTATACCAGTATTCCTTGGAATAGAAGAGAAGGTTAATATAGAACATTGGCAAATGTGAGAGAAAATCAGTGGAGAGTATGTGCAAAGACTGAAAAAGATCTACAAGAGCCAACTTGCATCAAAAAATAAAATAATGGCTATAAATTGACTCATCATCCCTGTTGTTAATTATAGTAAAGGGATAATAGATTAGCTGCAATCAGAACTGAACAAACTAAATGTTAAGACCAGGAAATTCTTCACTCTAAATAGAATAACTGGATTCAGTGTCTTACCAGATTGTACCTGCCAAGAAAATTGGGAGGGATGGGATTTACAGGTTAACTAGCTGCACCAATCATTGCCCATCAGCATTGGGCTGTATCTGAGGAGCTCTTCTAACCCTACAATAGCTCCAGTTCATGAATACCACCTCACAAGAGTAACTCAATGAACTTTTATAACCAAACTAGCCCAGCACTTTGGAGAGAATAGTATGACAGAAGAAATAGACACTGAAAGAGTACCAGCCACATTAATTGCTAGGAAAAGTTGCAAAAATATTTCTCCTAGAACAACAAGCCAAATGTGCAGAAGAATGGGAACCAACACCAAAGGGTTGGAAAATACTATCAAGAACTTCAAAAGGACTACATGAATAAAGAAGGATTATTGGAATGGGTAAGGAGTAGTTCTGCTGTATGATGACAAACAGCTAATACTGGGTGCCCAATATCTTGCACTTCTAACAAATACATTTTAAAAAATGGCTGGACTCAGTAATAATGATAGGTGTAGATTCTATCATGCTGAGGTGGATAGTGTTGGTCATCTAATATAATGACAAAATCATTCCTATAGGAAGATATACTGTATATCCAAAACAGAGCCATGAACCCTGATATAGTAATATGGGACAGAGAGAAAAGAAAGGGACAAATTACTGACATAAGCATCCCCAACTATTATGGAGTAAACCAAGCAGAAAGGGGAAAGATAACCAAATACCTAGATCTAAAAAATTATGTAAAAAGAACCTGGTTGCTATATGAAATAGAAATAATACCAGTGATAATGGGAGCAACTGGGTTGCTCAAAAAGAATTTAAATTCTTATCTAGAATAGATATCTAACAACCCAACAGCCCCACTATATAACTGGAAACAATTCAGGATAGTGTCACTATCTTGAAAAGAGCCCTTGGAAGCATCGTTAACAGATGAACACAGATCTGGTTTGACTCTGGGCTGGGGTCCCCAGAATGTGAAAAGAAAAAGTAAAAAGAAAATATAAGCCAGAAAAGAGAAAAACCTTTTAAATGTTCTTACACCACAGCATGGAAATGTCATCTTTCAGAGCATTTAAGAGTTCATAAATTAAATTAAAGTGTTAGCTCAACAAATAAAGAAGAGAGCTGAGATAAAAGGTTAAAAACAAAATCATGTATGTGCAAAGAACCCATGTGCTCTTTATAAAAATCTAATATGAGACACGATAAAAGTAAAGCAACTGCCAGACCAAAATGCCCTGGATAACTACTGGAGGTAACTTTTCCAAGGTAGTGCAACAGAAGAATGAAGCTGATTTGATAGAGGAAGTGAGACAGGTCAATAGAGATACAACAAATACAAAACATCACCATAATGCAAAACCCTTAGATTAAAATGGGCAAGCTTTACCAACTTCAAAAGTTGAGGAACAGACCAGCTCCCAAACTTTTGGATTAAACAGACTACTACATTACATAAGTATTATAAACAGGCCTTTCAACAAATCATAAATGGTGAGGAAGATGCCCCCAGAATGGGTGACATGGAACACTATAATACGAAAGTCACAAGAAATTCACCTCCCCCAAAAGTATAGGCCTATCTGTTTACCTACTACATATAAATTATTGACTAATAATAGCAGATCATGTATACAGTTATCTTATATTGAACAATTACCTAGAATAAGAGAAAGGGTGTAGAAAATGATGCCTCAGAATGAAGGATAAGCCTTTAATCAACCAAACTATAATTGAAGATTGTAAGAAAAGATGGAAAAATCAGAATGCTTTTGATAGCATGCTCCATTCATGGATTTTAGAATGTATGAAGCTATACAACACAGACAATAAGACAATACATTTTCAAAGCAGAAGAATGGAGCATTGGAGAATGAATATAACCCTAACCCATGAACAGAGCAAAATCAAATTAGGGGATGTCCATATCCAAAGAGTATTTTCCAGGGTAACAGTTTGTTACCCCCATTTTATTGCCTCACCCTGAACCCCTTAAACTTCTGAAAGGCAATAGCGGCTGCAACCTGTCAGAGGGAAGACAGATCCAATCATGACCATAAACCATTTGTTATTTATGGATGACTTAAAGCTGCATGCTGAAAGTAAGGAGATAGCTGTGTGGAAGATTGACAATAGACGGATGGAAGAACCTTGTACACAAACATCATGATGAGAATCATAGCCAAAACCCTCAGTCACCCAACTAGCAAAACGCTTTTCACCAACTTACATTCATGAAGTGACAAATACCAAAAAGACAATCACCTATAATATCATGAGAGAGTTGGAAAGTGTGTACTGGAGATCAACAAAATGAAAAAGTGGAGCAGTTGAGGCAGTGTCAGAGCAGGCAAATTTGCAGCAGAAATAGAAAAAGATTACATTGAGAAGGAGAGATTTCTTGAATGGTTATATAAAGGCAACTTATGTTCTGATGGAGAGGAAATTGTGATGGATGCTTAAGAGCAAGCACTATATACAAATGAATTTAAAAAGATGGCTGGGATTTCACTTAATGATAAATGCCAGTTCTGCTGACAGGAAGTAGAGCGTATCGAACAGCTAGTGGAAGATGGATTTTATACAGACAAGATATGTAGGCTCATCCATTGGTGTGTATGCAAAAAGCACCAGATGCCAGTCACCAACAGGGAAAAGGTGCGATCATTACCATTTTCCATGACACCATCATACCCACAGGAACACACCAGAAAACAGAGCAATAAAACCAGACATAGTAATAAGGGGAAAAAAAAAAAACTTTTGGGAATAGATGCAAGTGTTCCATTGGAATTAATGAGAGAGAGAGAGAAGAGAAAGCCTGGAAGACCTTCTGGTCCACTCTGGGAGGTTCCTGTTATTAAACAAGTTTATTTTTCTTTCAACTATCCTAGCAGTAGTAGAAAACTGGATAGAAAAGTAGAAGGCTCCCTCCACACCCTCCCTGCAAGAGGCAGGTATGGAAAAAGTTTGAAGAAAATACCTTGACCATGGAAAAGTAGCCAAAGAAATTTTACAAGAAAGTGGAGAATATATAAAAAGCTCTATAATTAGCATGCGAACTCCTGCAGAATTATGTTATGTTTTACTCTTAAACTATGAGAGTATTCAGTACTTTGTCTAGCCTATTTTTAAACCCATTTACACTTTGGCTGGAAACAACCTCTGAGGGAAGTTGGTTCCAGATATTAACTATTTTATAGGAAAAGAAATTGCCACAGACAGAGGTCCTAAATGTCTTTAGTTCCAATTTAAACCCATTATTTCTTGTCGGATTGGCATTAAGTGAGAATAAGTTCCTGTAATCTACCCTGTCTATTCCATTGAGCATCTTGAAGATTTGAATAAGCTGACCCCACAACAACCTCGTCTCTAAGGTAAACAGATTTAGGTGCTCCAATCTCCATTGGTAGCTTTGCATTCTCATTGAAGGGATCAATTTTGTAGCCCTTGCTTGTACTCTTTCTAACCTTTCTATGTCCTTCCTGAGGAATGGAGATGAAAACTGCACAGTATTCCAGTTGAGGTCTGACGAGTGAATTATAAAGAGACATTACAGTCTCCTTGTTCCAAAACTGGAACTGTCTTTTAATATAACATAATATTTTTAAGGCCCTCTTTTTGACTTCTGCACAGTGCTTCGATGGTTTCAGATCATTGCTGATATAGACTCCCAAGTCTTTCTCCAGATCAGTCTCAGTGAAGTTCATTCCCAAGAGAGAGTAATCGGTATTCAGGTTTTTATAACATTTGTCTAAGTTGAATGGCAGCTGCAACGTAGCAGACCATTCGCCAAACCTGTCAAGGTCATTCTGAAGTGTTCTCACGCTCTCCTCGGTACCTACACTACTTCCTAATTTGGAGATTGTACTTAGAAGCCCAACATCTATATCGTTAATATAGATGATAAAAAGTAAAGGACCCAGAATGGAGCCCTGTGGGACACCACTGGTGATGGGCACCCACTCCGAAGCCACTCCATTTATTACCATTCTCTGCTTCCTATCTTTTAACCAATCCTCAATCCAGTTGGAAATGAGCCCAGTGATTCCTAGTCTTTTGACTTTAGCCATCAATCTCATGTGAGGGACTTTGTCAAAGGCTTTTTGAAAGTCAAGATACACTATATCTATTGTCCTACTTGCATCGTATAGTGTATGCATATGATGGAAAACTCTTAACGGGTTTGTCAGACAGGATCTATGTTGCCTAAATCCATGTTGAGAATAAAGAATTAGATTGTTAGATTCAAGGTGATACACAATATGTTTTGTAATGATAGATTCCAACAGTTTGCTGACAACTGATGTTAAACTGATCAGGCGGTAATTACAAGGATTTTCCTTGTGGTGTTACATTTGCTAACTTCTACTCAGTTGGAACTTTTCCTAACTCGATTGAGAGAGAGAGCCTGTATGAAGAACCAGTATCAAGAACGACTGGAGTCCCCATGCATTAGATATAATACCTGTCAGAAATGAAACTGTAGGAATAATAAAAAACTTAAAGAACTATCTGGAGGATATTAAAGCATCAATAGCAAATGTTGAGGTAGTAATTGAGGCATTAAGGGGAACAGTAACCATCTTGAAAAAAGTGCTCAGGATTAACTTGTATCACTGAGCATTGCATGGACAAAGCTAAGTACATATACAAAGATAAGTCACTGGAATGCCTAAAAAGAGGAACTGAAATTTGATAGAGGATGATAATAGGGGTCTCCAACAATGACAAGTGTTGTTTCTTCTACCAACAAACAAATTGTCAGCTACTTAATATGAGTTTGCCAAGCCCTTGTGACAGATGACCACTATACAGAGAGAAACAACAGAATATGTAGTTTACTACACTGGAAGATTTGCAAAAATAGTGACATAGCAGCTAATGAACAATCCTGAAAGCATGAGCCCCAACCAACTACAGGAAATGACAACATATTTCATGACAGAGTGATCACAGGAGGAGGACTGATTGAAAATGGGGCAGTGAAGTCTGACATTATCAAAGTATAAAAGGGAAAGAAAAGCAAATATCATTTTTGTAAGTGTGCCAAGTGACACAAAAACAGAGCAGAGAGAGAAGAGGAACATAACCTAATAAATGTAACACCAGCAACAGGTGTAGTAAAATAGAATTTATCACAGTATTTGGACCAGATACTGGGTAGACCATCCACACTGGAAGTACGGATATAATCCGAGAAACTTTAATCACCTTGAAATGTGCCTTTGGGAGTAAATTTGAGTCTAATAGCACTTGTCATAGACACATTTCAGAATAAATGATGAGAAAAGGAAAGAGAAGACATTTGCAGAGGACCTATCAAAACTGTACAGGGAGTTTAGAAAGGATAAACTGAAGTTACAACACCCCTTCAAAAAGAATTAGTGAAGCAGTTCTGGAAGAGTATTCATGAGAGTAAGGTCTGAAACAATAAATATGCAAATTGAGAAAGTGAGGGGAGGAAGTGAGGATATCAAACAAATGGAAATGGAAGAAATAATGACACCAGAGATTAATAGGAAAATAAAGAAAGTATAGTACAAGGCCAGAAAAAACAAAAATTCTGGCTTAAGAAATTAAC
Organism: Bathynomus jamesi; assembly: GCA_023014485.1. Classification (NCBI taxonomy): domain Eukaryota; kingdom Metazoa; phylum Arthropoda; class Malacostraca; order Isopoda; family Cirolanidae; genus Bathynomus; species Bathynomus jamesi. The sequence goes on along the minus strand of JAJOZX010001080.1, from coordinate 669,920 downwards.
TTCACCAAAAGAACAACTAACAGAATGCTTAATTAAATAAGGGAACAAGAAATATTAAGGTGGAATGGATCCTGAATGGATGATGAAAGGGAAGAAATTATCACCAAAATCTGAGGAGTTACACATTGTGGTTGTAAAAATATTTTGGCCAGGATTAGGCTGTACATTTCATAATTCCATATAAATAATTATAATAGGCATTGCCTTGACTTACTGTTATATAGTTGTTCTTTGAGTATTGGCTTGGCCCCAGTGCCAGCCTTTGGCTGATGCAGCTGCTTTGGGCCCCACACTAAATTTATGACTAAAGAAATAGTAATTTGTTGATTATCAAGAGAATATAATATAATGCTTGTAAGTTCATTTAGTTGTTTACTGCTGGCATTACTGTAATTACATTACTTGTACTGAAAAGTACAAGTAGTGATAGTGTCCTTGTAGCTGTGTATAACTTTGTATTTTTTTGGATTAAATTTATATTTGTTGATAATGGCCTGGTTTTAGTATGAGGGTCCCTGCAAACTCTAAGGCAGGCTCTGCTTATCCTAGGTGAATCTTTCTGTTTAGGGTGTAGCCCATTTACCAAATGCTCACTTTCAGAATGTTCTGCCCAATGAACACTCTTTTTAGTGTATGTTGAGTGGAAGATTCTGTAAAGAAATATTTTTGTAAACATTGGTTGATTACCCAATATATAAACATTGTTTAGTGAAAATTTAGTGCCTTTCATTTTTTTCATCTGATTCCCTGCATCCTGGGCTGCATCATATCCAATGTTGCAACACTGCTTCCTGTTGATCAGCAAAGTTAAGCGACATTGATTTAGTAGTTGGATGCGAGACCATCTGCTGCATCTAGACTATGTAGTGACTTGGGGTTTGGATCCCATGTAAAGCCATAGGTCTCTCCATCACGTGACTGTAGATGTTTCAAAGGAAGTAAAACAACCCCATCATTACATTATGTACTTGTCTAACAAATACATGCCAATTGGATTGTCTTCCAATCATATACAAAATACCAAACAGGGAATTGACGGATCATGTGTATGAACATATCTGAAGAAAGTGAAATAATAAATAATGTCTGGAGCAGTGACTATGTAGGCCAGTGTCACACTGTAAATAGTGATGTATAAAATAAATAAGATATACGAGAGTACTTCAATAAGTATCCACACTTTTTATTTTAGTGATAATATACAGGGTGAGTCCTAAGTCTCCATACATAGGCCAAATGGTCACTTTATTGTGCAATCACTTGTAAGTCACAAAATTTGCTCTATGTGGGCACCATTACACTGAATGCACATACGGATGCGTTCCTCCCAGTCATGACAAACGCGCGTTAACACGTCTGGTGTTATGCGTGCACACGCATCACGAATGCGTTCCTTTAGGTGGTCCGTGTTTTGTATTTTCACCTGGTACACCATGGCCTTCAAATGCCCCACAAGTAAAAATCAAGCGGGGTGAGGTCTGGGGACCACGGCGGCCCGGAAACTGCTGATCCAGCCGCTGGCGCACGCAGATACCGTAATGGGGTGGCGCCCCGTCTTGCTGAAAGTACGCTGGAAATCCCCCGTCCTCGTTCAGCAGGGACGGCATGATTGTCTTGCAGCATGTTTAGATACATTTCGGCATTCAGGTTGGTGTCAATGAAAAAGGGCCAACAACTGTGTTGCCCCCATATCCTGCACTACACCATCACTTTTCCAGCGCCTTGCGTCTTTGAGGGATTCATCCAGTGCGGGTTGTCATCACTCCAATAACGTACGTTTTGACGATGAACCTCCATGAACATAAAAGTTGGCTTCATCTGAACACAGGATGCCAGCCGAGAACTTCGTGTCTTCGTCCACTTTTGTTCTTGCCCATTCACAGAATTCCAGCCGCCTGTCCGGGTCGTCTTCGCTAAGATACTGCAACATTTCCATTTTGTATGGATGCCATCTGTGCTCTTTCATAATGCGGACGATACCCCTTTGGCTGACACCGCATTCTGCAGACATCCGTCGAGTGCCTTTTTAGGAACTCTCTGCGAACGCTGCCAGCACCATGGTCGCTGTGCCTTCATCGGTGGCTGTTCGTGGACGGCCACTTCAAGGTTGGTCTGCAACACTTCGTCTTCTTGAACTTCTCATTGAGTTTGGCAACGGTGTCTTGTGTGATGTGCGTGCCGGGAGCGTGTCTCCTGTTAAAATCTTCGGCAACCTTGTGACAGCTTCCTGATCCTGCCAGAAGAATGATCTCTATACGCTTTTTTGGGGGACAAAGGCATCTCAGCACATCACCTGCAAAAAAATAAAAATAAATAAATCATTTATTTATCATGACCATTTTGCCTATGTATGGAGACTTTTGTCTCACCCCGTAGTATATACAGAGTGGGCCGAAAGTCTGGATCCATAGGAAAATATTTATTTTAATACATAAATTACAACAAATGGTAAATACTTAAAATGAATATCAACTTTAACTCGTAAATGCGTATCCGTGATACTGTACAGTGGTTCGTACTCCAGTATAAACAACAAATTATAACAAATGCTCAAATTGGCGGCCTCTGACATCGAGACACTTAGGATGGAATTTATGATTTTTAATAATACTTCGAATTGACGTTCTCGAGATGCGTGTTTCATTTGATAATCTTCTTGTTGACTTTACTGGACTATTCGTTAAAGTTTCACATACCATTGCAGAGGCATTTTCATCAGTTGCAGTCTTTGGACGACCAGAACGCCGTCGATCATGTACACTTCCTGTTTCTTTGAAACGTTTAAACAACTTGCCAACAGTCGCATGTGTTACTGGATGCTTATCAGGATGATTTCTATTGAATTCGGTAGCAACTTCTGTGTGTAGCGCCCTGTCTTGCGTACATGAGCACAAGTTCTACCCGGTCTTCTGTTGTTAGATTCGAAGCCATTTCTGGGCTGAAATAAAAAAAGTATTTGAGTATTTATACTGGAGTACGAACTACTGTACAGTATCACGGATACGCATTTACGAGTTAAAGTTGATATTCATTTTAAGTATTTACCATTTGTTGTAATTTATGTATTAAAATAAATATTTTCCTATGGATCCAGACTTTCGGCCCACCCTGCATAATATATACTCGTAATAACAAGCCAAACTGAGATATATAGGCTTATTTAGGCTAGCAACAGTATAGGCTTATTTAGGCTAGCAACAGTATAGGCTTATTTAGGCTAACAACAGTATAGGCTTATTTAGGCTAACAACAGTATAGGCTTATTTAGGCTAACAACAGTATAGGCTTATTTAGGCTAACAACAGTATAGGCTTATTTAGGCTAACAACAGTATAGGCTTATTTAGGCTAACAACAGTATAGGCTTATTTAGGCTAACAACAGTATAGGCTTATTTAGGCTAACAACAGTATAGGCTTATTTAGGCTAACAACAGTATAGGCTTATTTAGGCTAACAACAGTATAGGCTTATTTAGGCTACTCGTAGCTGTCACATATCGTACAAGTAGTGAGCATGGCTGCGCTACTTTCAATTTGTACTCTGGAAGAACAGACATCCGTGGTTCATTTTTTGTGGGCAGAAGTTGTGAAACGAGCTGAAATTCACACGCGTTTATGTGCTCAGTATGGGAATAATGGTTACCATGGCGAAGTGTGTACGAGTGGATTCAAATGTTCAAGGAAGGTCAGACATGTGTGTCAGATGCTCAGTGCTCAGGATGACCATCAACATCAACCAGTGGTGACAAGCAGGAAGAAGCCAGAGCCATGGTTTTTGGTGACAGAAGATTAACAATAAAAGAAATTGCATCTTCATTAGACATCAGTCAAGGGTCAGCCTATTTGATAGTTCATGGCATTCTTGGCTTTCACAAAGTTTGTGCAAGATGGGTGCCCAAACAGTTGAAAGAAGAGCACAAGCATAATTGTAATGAAGGTGAACTATTTGGAGTGCATTATCACTCGAGATGAAACCTGGATCCATCACTGAACCAGAAAGCAAACAACAGAGCATGCAATGGAAGCATCCAACATCTCCCGTTGCAAGGAAGTTCAAAGCGCAGCTGTCAGCAGGTAAAGTTATGTTAACACTGTTTTGGGATACACGAGGTCCTATCCTTGAACATTATCTCGAGTGTGGAACTACAGTAACAAGTGCATCATATTCTGACATGCTTCAAAATGAGTTACCTTACCTTACCTTAAATTTACCTTAAAGCGCTTCTGCCTCAAGGGTGCGCTGCTCCCACGAAGTCCACTCAGCGCCTCCTGAGGCGGGGCCACGACGGGGTCGCCACCCTTCTTTTCTCTTGCTCCTGCCATACGATTTGGTCCCCTATTGAATTTGTGGGGGCTGGTCTGGCAGAGGAATACCCTGACACTGTGGGTTGGTCGGGTATGTTGGCTAAAAACATGTCCAAGTGTTTTTTAAAAGTATCTACTGGGACTGCACTTATATCTCTAAGGTACTGAGGCAAGGAGTTAAACAGGCGAGAACCCTGCCTAGAGATACTATTATATTGAAGGGTTTGAATCCTTCTCAGACTGTTTGGTGGGAGGTGATATTTTTTACACATTCTGCCAGTTCTTGTTAAGGTGGGCACAATTGGTTCAGTATTGGGGGCAACTAAAAGCCCTTCTAGAATTTTCCAGGTGTAGATTAGGATGTATCTCTCAAACCTTCTCTCTATGGAATAAAGGTTGAGGCCTCTAAGCCTATCCCAGTAGTTTAATTTGTCTTTACTCACCTGTTGCCCATCAGGTTTAATATACGAGGTAAAGGTTCTTTGTAGGCCCTCAATTTTTTGCAATTCATTCTGTTTGCGGGGAAACCATAATTGAGAGCAGTAGTCAATGCGTGGAAGGACAAGTGATTTCCACAGGGTAAGCATGGTCATACTGTCCCTAGTTCTGAATGTCCTCAGTATATATCCTATTAGTTGTTTGCATGATGAGGTTACTTTGTCAATGTGCCTGTTGAATGTTGCATCTTCAGATAATATAATCCCTAGATCCCTGACATGATCAGTTTGTGCAATATCTTTTCCTGTGGGTCCAGTGTAGTTGAATTGTTCTTTCAGGTATTTATTTGGTCCATAATTAGTTCAAATTTGTCTTCATTGAAGGCCATATTGTTTGCATCTGCCCATGCATATATAGTTTGTAGATCTTTTTGTAGCTCTACACAGTCTTCTTTTTCTGTAATTGGTCTTAGTATTCTGGTATCATCTGCGAATGACAGGAGAGAGCTTCCTAGGTTACAGTTTATATTGTTTAGCATTATAATGAATAGAATTGGTCCTAGTACTGTGCCTTGCGGCACTCCACTAATCACTTCTTTTTCTATAGATCTTGCTCCATTTACAGTTGTTATTTGTTTTCTGTCAGAGAGAAAGGCATGGATCCATTTTCCTACTTTTCCACAAATACCAAGTTCTTTTAGTTTATGGAATAATATACCATGGTCAACCTTGTCAAAAGCTTTTGCAAAGTCTAGATAGATGACATCAACATTGTGGTTTTCTCCCAAGTATTGTAGGATTGTATTGCAATGGTCTATAAGTTCAGTAAGGCAGGATCTCTTGTGTCTGAAGCCATGTTGAAAGTCTTCTAAGAGATGTTCATTTTCTATAAAACTGACAATGTGCCTTTTCAGGACTTTCTCAAATATTTTAATAATATGGGAAGTCAAAGATATGGGTCTATAGTTCTTGGCTTCCTTTCTTTTGCCTCCTTTGTAGATTGGGGTAATATTTGCTTGTTTCATGATTGGTGGTATTCTACTGGTGTCTAGTGAGGATCTCCACAGGATTTTCAAAGGCAGAGATAAAGTATGTTTGCATTCCTTAAGAATCTTGGCTCCAATTTCATCTGGACCAGGGGCTGAACTCCCCGGTAGCTCTGTTATTGCCTGTTGTATATCTCTAGTGGTTATTTGTATATCTTCCAATAATGGTCTGTCTTGGTCATTTTCTTCTTGCTACTACAGGGGTACTCCAGCTTAAAGCATATTGAGATTGTAAAATGTTTGCCATTTCCTGTGTATTAGATGTGAGAGTTAGTCCATCTTTAGCAAGCAATGGGCCAATGCTCGTTTTGATAACTGCTTTGCGTTTAGCATAGCTAAACAAGAATTTGCTATTTTCCTTTATAGTCCCAATAGCTTTGTGTTCATTATCAATATTCTCTCTTATGGTTGACTCCTTTATTTTAAGTTCTAACATCAGTATCTGATTCCGGATGTTACTATGTCTTGTATCACTTAATTGCTTTGTCAGTTGTTTAGATAGCTTTGTTCTCTTTCTCATAAGTGTCCTTCTGTATCTGTGCTCTTTTGTCCGGTGCTTCTGTGCACTATCGTTTTTCTTTGGTGTGTGTGTGTATAATGCTGATGACAGCAGGTATTGTATTCTACTCCAGCATTCTTCTGGCTTTAGGTTTTCTAATTCATCTTCCCAGTTTATTTCTCCCAGACAGTTATTTATTGATGTCCAGTCTGACTTGTGCAGGTTTAGGTCAGAGTATGGCAAGTTCGTTTGGCATGGGTCTTGCTTACATTTGTGGAGGGACAAGTTTGTGAATATGTGCAAGCAAGCAAGCAATTCACACAAAATGGAGAGGGAGATTGTCGGAAGGTGTTATTCTGTTACATGACAATGCGCGCCATCATACCACTGCACAGACTAGAAAATGCCTTCAAGAACTTAAATTTGAAGTTCGCGACCATCCAGCCTACAGTTCAGACCCGGCACCTTCAGATTTTTAACTGTTTGGACCACTAAAAGATGCTTTGAGAGGTCAGCGATTCCAAGGCAATGATGACCTGACATTCTTTTGTGATGGCATTAGGAAGCTTGTAGATCGCTGAACTAAGTGTATTGAGAAACAGGAAGACTGTGTTGAGAAGTGATGTGTTTATAATGTAGCAGATGTGAAAATATAAAGTGCGGATACTTATTGAATTATATATATATATATATATATATATATATATATATATATATATATATATATATATATATATAAAATCAGATACCAGTCAATTAACCATGGCTTGTATTATCTTATTGACTGACTCGCTAAACCTTGTGATAAACCTAGATACAAAATTGTGTACAACACCACAAGTAACATCTTATTGACTACAAATAGCCTAGTGGCACTAGAACGAACAGCATTTATAAATCTAAGAGTTCTTAATAAACTTTTAGAAGTATTATTATAATTCTCTCTCTCTCTCTCTCTCTCTCTCTCTCTCTCTCTCTCTCTCTCTGTTCCGTTTTGGGGCCGCTGTTGTTTATCATTTACATAAATGATATCGACGGTGGCATCGTCAGTCGGATCGCCAAATTCGCTGATGACACCAAGCTTGGGGCCAATGTTGGGACGCCCGAAGCGATCGAGGAACTGCGTGCGGACCTACGTAGGATAGGAGAGTGGTCCGAAAAATGGCAAATGCCATTTAACTTGGGTAAATGCAAAATGATGCACATTGGCTACGCCAATCCCAAGTCGGACTACTCGATGTTGGGTAGTAATATCGAGGTGACTGATTTAGAAAAGGACTTGGGTGTGCTAATTAGCAGCGACCTTAAGTTTACGAAACAGTGCGTAGAGGTGGAAAAGAAAGCCCAGAAACTATTGGGTTATATCAGGAGGCAATTTCAGTTTCGGAACAAGGAGATTGTGCTCTCACTGTACAATTCCCTTGTTCGGCCGCACCTGGAGTATGCTGTGCAGTTCTAGTCGCCCACCCTCAGGAAAGATATTGAGAGGCTGGAGCGAGTGCAGGCGAGGGCCACAAAGTTAATCCCTTCCGTTAGGCATATGGGCTACAATCGACGGTTACGCGCCCTCAACTTGTTTTCGCTTGAAACTCGGAGGCTGCGCGGTCAACTGATCGAGGTTTTCAAGCTCTTACGCGGGTTCAACGATGTCGATTTTAGAAGTATGTTTAGTTTAAATGATAACCCAACTCGCAACAATGGTTGGAAGTTGGATTTGAAACGGTTTAGGACTAGTGTGTGTGGGAATTACTTTATGTATAAGATCTGTGACACATGGAACAGGTTACCTTCGGAAGTTGTGAACAGTTCCTCTGTGGATCAGTTCAAGAAAAGGGTAGACGAAATCTTGCACACTATTTGAGTGTGTAAAGACATTTAGGACCTCAGTCTGCGGAAATTTCTTTTCCTATAAAATAGTTAATATCTGGAACCAACTTCCCTCAGAGGTTGTTTCCAGTCAGTGTAAATCTGTTTAAAAATAGGCTAGACAAAGTACTGAACACACTCATAGTTTAAGATTAAACCTCAGAAAACTCTGCAGGAGTTCGCTTGCTCGGTGTCTCTGTGAGCAAGCTAAATATAGAGCTATTTATATATTCTCCACTTTCCTGTAAAATTTCCTTGGCTACTTTTCCAGGGTCAAGGTATTTTCTTCAACCTTTTTCCGTACCTGCCTCTGGCAGGGAGGGAGCGGAGGGTGGGGAGAGAGCCTTCTACTTTTCTATCCAGTTTTCTACTACTGCTAGGATAGTTGAAAGAAAAATAAACTTTCACAAAATTTTCCCTGGCACCCGTTGCCATTGGTACCTCCTCGGTATGGGCCGCAAGGCCTTTTGAGGTACTTCTTTTCCTTGTAACTCTCTCTCTCTCTCTCTCTAGTGGGGTTCCTCAGGGTTCCGTTTTGGGGCCACTGTTGTTTATCATTTACATAAATGATATCGACGGTGGCATCGTCAGTCGGATCGCCAAATTCGCTGATGACACAAAGCTTGGGGCCAATGTTGGGACGCCCGAAGCGATCGAGGAACTGCGTGCGGACCTAGGTACGATAGGAGAGTGGTCCGAAAAATGGCAAATGCCGTTTAACTTTGGTAAATGCAAAGTGATGCACATTGGCTACGCCAATCCCAAGTCGGACTACTCGATGTTGGGGTCATATCGAGGTGAATGATTTAGAAAAGGACTTGGGTGTGCTAATTAGCAGCGACCTTAAGTTTACGAAACAGTGCGTAGAGGTGGAAAAGAAAGCCCAGAAACTACTGGGTTATATCGGGAGGCAATTTCAGTTTCGGAACAAGGAGATTGTGCTCTCTCTGTACAATTCCCTGGTTCGGCCGCACCTGGAGTATGCAGTGCAGTTCTGGTCGCCCACCCTCAGGAAAGATATTGAGAGGCTGGAGCGAGTGCAGGCGAGGGCCACAAAGTTAATCCCTTCCGTTAGGCATATGGGCTACAATCGACGGTTACGCGCCCTGAACTTGTTTTCGCTTGAAACTCGGAGGCTGCGCGGTCAACTGATCGAGGTTTTCAAGCTCTTACGCGGGTTCAACGATGTCGATTTTAGAAGTATGTTTAGTTTAAATGATAACCCAACTCGCAACAATGGTTGGAAGTTGGATTTGAAACGGTTTAGGACTAGTGTGTGTGGGAATTACTTTGCGTATAAGATCTGACACATGGAACAGGTTACCTTCGGAAGTTGTGAACAGTTCCTTTGTGGATCAGTTCAAGAAAAGGTTAGACCAAATTTTGCACACTATTTGAGTGTGTAGAAAATTTTCCCTGGCAATGTTGCCATTGGTACCTCCTCGGTATGGGCCGCAAGGCCTTTTGAGGTCCTTTTCCTTGTAACTCTCTCTCTCTTCTCTCTCTCTCTCTCTCTCTCTCTCTCTCTGGGTAATGGGGTATAAAGGTTATACATTTCTTCTGGATGTTGGAAACTTTATACTTGGGGTGTGACAGCCCTCCGGTCCCGAGTCGTGGGATTCTAGAGATATTGGCTGCCAGTTCCTTTAGGGTCTCTCTCTCTTTCGGGAGGGCGGGTGAAGTATGTTGTACAATCCTGTCCTGTGGGTTACTAGGACCCCATCCCATCCCTACTCTGTCCTTTTAGCTTACGTTAAGGATGTTCTTTGATTGCAAAAAAAAAAAAAAAAAAACCTTTTCTTTTAGTATTAAGTCTTTTTCTCTTCTTTTACTATTAGGACCCTACTGCTACCTCATGCGTGGGAAGAGAGGCTTTGGAACCTCTATAAATAACACCATTTAACGCTCGTAGGTTGTGAGAGACGGATGGAGGAGTCCCAGGCGTAGGGGCGCGATGAATGGAGTGTGGCTAGTGCCCCGTTAAGCCCATTCCTAACACGTAATGGCCTGACCAACCCCCTGCGACCGTCCTTTGGTGACCAATTGATGGTGCTTGGCTGCCAGGCCAGCGTAAAGTCTCGGGCGTAGCCTCTGGGTCTGGTGGGATATCCCTTGAACACTGGATTCTAAGAGTCTGGCCGCTTGTGAGTGATTAGTAAGACTTAGTAAGGGGCTGCATCACACTGTCGCTCCTGGCGGGAAATACGTGACGCCTGCGTCGCGAGTGTTTGTCATTTGGTAGCTGGGACACGTTTGGGACTGTCCGGCCCTCGGGAGACCTTTGTTCGGTGCGGCAGCAGCGAGAGGTGTAGTCTTCTGGAAGGGATGAACGTCACTTGCAAATAGGTGGATGCGTCCACGCGCGGGAAGAATTCAACCCCCCCCCCCCCTCCTTTTTTATATACTGGTCAGAATGTTTTTGATAGTTTTCATTGCTAGAACGCTTTATCGTATTCAGAGTTCGAAAAAAAAAAAGTTACAATGACTGGACCGTAGAAACTGAAGGCTGAATGTGCGAGGTGTGAAGTAAACCAGTGGGTGACGAACTTCAAAGAAGCCTGTTTCGCGAAGATCAACCACTCCAGCATGTGCCGCTTTTGCGAACTCATGCGGTTTTACGAGAAGCTAGAGGAGAGGGTCCGGTGGCTCGAGTCGTCCAGACCGGCTGTTGGAGGTGCGGCGGTCACTGATGTGGCTGCGCCCTCCACCCCGGAGCTCATAGATACGATAGCTGCCATGGAAAGGCGGTCCAGCGATGGACTGGACAGAGCTCGGGACCGCGGTGAAAGGGTAGAGGTGCAACTGGGGGCTAGGGTACAAAATCAGTGTGAAGAATCGCCAGCGACCCACGTGGAATGCACGGAGCCGCGGCGCAAGTTGGAGGGCGTAAAGAAGGGGCTGATAGAGAAGGGTGGGAAGAGGTCGATAGAGAAGGGTGGGAAGGGGCCGATAAAGAAGAAGGGTGGGAAGGGGCTTACTGATGGCCCAAAGAAACCAAAGGATGTAGCTGCCGGTCGGGTGGTGTAACTGCGTCTATCGGTGGCGACGGGTATCGAAAGGTCTCGGGCAAGAAGTCTGCGAAACCGAAGCCTGAGACCCCGGTTGCCCCTGTCAGGACCTCCAACCACTTTAGTCTCCTGTGCTCGAAGGAGGAAGACACCGTTTTGATTGGGGACTCGCAGATTAGGGGCCAGTAGAAGTACTTTGCTTCTGCAAACCGGGACGGGAGGAAGGTAAGGTGCTTACCTCGGCGGGGAACGGCGCACTTAAGGAAGGAGGTAGAGAAGGTGCGCGTAGCTAGTCGGAGGACTGCGATCGTTGTCCACGCTGGTGGCAACGACCTGTTCCTCGAAGGCAGTAGGGTAGGTCTTACAGAAGGGATCATCACCGAGATCATGTCTCTTGCGGATGATCTAAAACTTTAGACAGACAGGGGAATGTTAATGGGTATTTTACCGCGAGTGAATGCCAGTGACCACGCGCTCAGTAAGGTCATTGGCATCAACGAGAGGGTGCAAGACTTGTGCATCCCGCTGGGCGTGAGGTTTATTGACTCCTTCAACGCATTTTCGGGTAGGTGGGACCTTTACCAGAGGGATGGTGTCCACCTCAATAACAAGGGTAAAGGTGTGCTAGGCGCGCTGCTCGACCGGCACCTATACAGAATGGTGAGGTCGATTCCGGGGAGAGATGATGAGCCGGTGGCGGATGTACCTTCAACTGAAGGGTGCGTCCAGGTACAGGTGGGTGACCCTCCTTCCACGTTGGAAGTTGCCACCTCGTTAGTGAGGGGCTCTTCAACTCCCGACAGCCCTGGCTGTTCGGGAAACGGGTCGTGCTAGAGGGCGGTCAGAATAGCGAAGGCTCCCTTCGTGCAATGCTTTTTAATGCTAGGTCGATTAGGAACAAGTTTTGCGAGCTACGGGCGCTCTTAGCATCAGAATACCAGGATATCGTTGCTATCATCGAGTACTGGGTTCATACTGATCGTAGGGACTACGTTGGGGAGTTCGAAATTCCCGGGTGTAGAATGTTTTGCGAAGACCGCACCCGTGGGGAGGGGAGTCGGGTACTAATATAGCAGGGACACGTTGAGTCCGGTTGACTGCCAGTTCCGGTTGGAACGGGAGCTGCTTGGCGTCGATCTGAATGTGGGAGGGACGAACTATAGGTTAATCTTGGTGTACAGACCTCCGCATCTCCTCCTCGAGGAGGATACAGCCCTGTATACCGAATTCCGTAGCCTGCTAGGGGATAGGGGGGGTGTAGTTTTAGGAGACTTCAAATGTCGCGGCATAAAGTGGGAAGACAGGACTGTTGATGCTGAATGGAGGAAGCTAGTTGACTTTGCTGATGAGAACTTCCTCACTCAGTGGGTCAATGAGCCTACACGAGGCGAAAGTGTTCTAGACTTAGTATTCACGACCGAAGACAACCTCGTCACTGGCCTCACCGTTGACGAATCGTTGGGTGGGAGTGATCACGGTCTGATTAGGTTCCGTGTGCGCGTCCCTCGGGTGAAGCCTAGTAACTCGAGAGGCAGTTAGCTCGATCTACGGCGGGCGGACTTTGTTAGCCTCCGGGATAGCGTAGGTGAGATGGGGTTAGAGGTCGGCAGCGATGTTGACGGAATGTGGAGTGCATTCCGGGACGAGTTTATGGTGCTGCAGTCTGCTGCCATACCCTCAAAACGGGTCACCCCTGCTTCAACGCAGCCTAAGTGGTTCAGTCGTGACATCGCTTCGGCTATCCGAAATAGGAAAGTAGCGTATAGGAGGGCGAAGGCCAATCCTTCCCATGAGAACACTGAAGCGTATGTCCGCCTGTGTAGGGAAGTGAAGGCGAAGGTTAGGCTAGCGAAACGTAACGAAGAACTACGGGTGGCAAGCCTCTGCAAGGGGAACCCTAAGGAGTTCTTCAGTTATGTTAATGAGTACTTTGCGGGAGTGTTCACCAGGGAGGACACCCGCGTCATCCCCGAGCCAGGCGTTAGGCACGAAGGTGCTGGCCTGGATAGTGTTCAATGTATCGCGATTGTCGTTGCCGATAGAATAGACAAACAGCGCGTTTAAGGCTCCTGGGCCAGACCAGTTTCTCCCCAGAGTGTTGCGAGAGGTGCGCGACCAGGTGGCTCCCCACCTGGATCCCCACCTGGATCCCCACCTGGCTCCCCACCTGGCTACAGTCTTCAACAAATCGTTGGAGATGGGCCAGGTGCCTGGTGACTGGAGGGAAACTAATGTGACCCCTATCTTTAAGAAAGGGGATTACGAAAGTCCAGGGAACTATCGTCCCATTAGTCTCACTTCAGTTGTAGGTAAATTATTAGAAGGGATAATACCGGATAGGATCGTTGACCATTCGGATTCCTACAAGCTGCTTGGGGACTCCCAACATGGGTTTAGACAGCATATTTCGTGTCTAACCAACTTGCTCGAGTTTTTCCACGTCATTTTGGGTGAGTATGATAAGAGTAGGGCGATTGATATACTTTATCTCGACTTTCAGAAAGCCTTTGATAAGGTACCTCACCGCCGGCTAATGGCGAAAGTACGCGCGTTGGGTATCGGTGGGGAAGTAGGTAGGTGGATTGAAAACTGGCTCAAGAATAGGCGGCAGAGGGTTGTAATTAAAGGGGTTAGTTCGGGTTGGGCATCGGTCACTAGTGGGGTTCCTCAGGGTTCCGTTTTGGGGCCACTGTTGTTTATCATTTACATAAATGATATCGACGGTGGCATCGTCAGTCGGATCGCCAAATTCGCTGATGACACCAAGCTTGGGGCCAATGTTGTGACGCCCGAAGCGATCGAGGAACTGCGTGCGGACCTAGGTAGGATAGGAGAATGGTCCGAAAAATGGCAAATGCCGTTTAACTTGGGTAAATGCAAAGTGATGCACATTGGCTACGCCAATCCCAAGTCGGACTACTCGATGTTGGGGAGTAATATCGAGGCGACTGATTTGGAAAAGGACTTGGGTGTGCTAATTAGCAGCGACCTTAAGTTTACGAAACAGTGCGTAGAGGTGGAAAAAAAAAACCAGAAGCTGTTGGGTTATATCAGGAGGAAATTTCAGTTTCGGAACAAGGAGATTGTGCTCTCTCTGTACAATTCCCTGGTTCGGCCGCACCTGGAGTATGTTTTGCAGTTCTGGTCGCCCACCCTCAGGAAAGATATTGAGTGGCTGGAGCGAGTGCAGGCGAGGGCCACAAAGTTAATCCCTTCCGTTAGGCATATGGGCTACAATCGACGGTTACGCGCCCTAAACTTGTTTTCGCTGGAAACTCGGAGGCTGCGCGGTCAACTGATTGAGGTTTTCAAGTTCTTACACGGGTTCAACGATGTCGATTTTAGTAGCATGTTTAGTTTAAATGATAACCCAACTCGCAACAATGGTTGGAAGTTGGATTTGAAACGGTTTAGGACTAGTGTGTGTGGGAATTACTTTACGTATAAGATCTGTGACACGTGGAACAGGTTACCTTCAGAAGTTGTGAGCAGTTCCTCTGTGGATCATTTCATGAAAAGGTTAGACCAAATCTTGCACACTATTTGAGTGTGTAGAAAATTTTCCGTGGCACCCGTTGCCATTGGTACCTCCTCGGTTTGGGCCGCAAGGCCTTTTGAGATACTTTTCCTTGTAACTCTCTCTCTCTCTCTCTCTCTCTCTCTCTCTCTCTCTGATGGTGACCAGCCCGTAGAGACCAAAAGTTTTACGAGAAATGTGGCACAGCAATTAATTGATAAGATGAACAAATACAAATCACCTGGCCCCAACTTATTTCTTCCAAGGGTATTAAAAGAGGTTAGCCACAATGTTGTTGACGACTTAGTAACCATATTCAAACAATCAATCGAGTTAGGGAAAGTTTCAACCGACTGGAAGTTAGCAAATGCAATAACAATCTTTGAAGAGGGTGATAGGAAAAATCTTTGTAATTACCGCCCGATCAGTTTAACATCAGTTGTCGGCAAACTTTTGGAATCCATCATTACAAAACGTACTGTGTATCACCTTGAATCTAATAATCTAATTTTTTATTCTCAACAATGATTTAGGCGACATAGATCCTGTCTGACAAACATGTTAGAGTTTTTCCATAATATGCATACACTGTACGATGCAAGTAGGGCAATAGATATAGTGTATCTAGAGTTTCAAAAAAGCCTTTGACAAAGTCTCTCACGCGAGATTGATGTCTAAAGTCAAAGGATTAGGAATCACCGGGCTCGTTTCCAACTGGATTGAAGATTGGTAGAAAGTAGAATGGTAATAAATGGAGTGGGTTCGGAGTGGGCGCCCGTCACTAGTGGTGTCCCACAGGGTTCCGTTCTGGGTCCTTTACTTTTTATCATCTCTATTAACGATATAGACGTCGGGCTTCTCAGTACAATCTCCAAATTTGCAGACGATACGAAATTAGGAAGTAGTGTAGGTACTGAGGAGGGCGTAAGAACGCTTCAGAACGATCTTGATAGGTTGGGCGAATGGTCTGCTACTTGGCAGATGCCATTCAACTTGGACAAATGTAAGGTAATGCATATAGGTTATAAAAACCCGAAGACCGATTACTTTCTCTTAGGAAGGAACTTGACTGAGACCGATCTAGAGAAAGACTTACGAGTCTATATCAGCAACGATCTGAAACCGTCAGTAGCATGACCGCAAAATGGACGAGTGCAGTAATGTTGCAGAGATAATTATCAATGGTGCAAAGGGGGGGAGGGGGAATGCTGCAGGTGCAACAAGGGGTCACGAAACTTGGAGGCGGCGTTATCCCCCAAGAGAAAGACAGGAGAAGAAGAGAAAGGGAGAGAGGTGTTCACCTGGCAGGACCCATGTGCATATTAACACTTCAGACGACCCGCTGTCCTCTTATAGGCCCTAATCAGCCAGTTGGCTTAGGAGGACCCAAGGGGGAGAGGGGAGGGGAAGGGGTCTCAGGGGGGTGGAGAAAGGAGGATGATATCCCCCAAAGGGGTTGCCTTAACCTAAGAGAGGTAGAGAAAGGAGAGACGGAGGAGGGCTTTGGGGAGAAGGTGGGATGTCTTTACCCCCAAAAGAGAAACCTAACCTAAGTCTTAACCGAAGAAGGAAGGATAGTTCTTTACTCCACTGAAGTTCGCATCTTTATGAGGCTCCCGAAGCCAAGCGGCTCTTATATAGAGGAGGGTTGAGTTGCCAGATATCACTTTTTATTTTAATTGTTCAGGTATACATTATTAGGGTGAGTTGCTAAACACCACCATTTATTTTAATTAATTCGTTACCAAAGCATACGGAGTTTCTCCTTGAAGTGAATTAAAAACAATATTAACATTAAAAAATCCATTCTGTTTATTAAATAAATAGAATTTAAATACACACTTTATCTTCTACTGCACAAAAAAAAAGAAATACGAAACGTACAATCGTCAAAATAATAGTTCAGATGAAACACCCACACACACACACACACACACAATTGTATTTGACCTACTTTCTCAAACTGTGCCTATTTTCTTTTGGCTATCCTTTCTACTGCACAAAATCAGAAAAATAAGAAAGAATTCATTCCGTTAACATATTCTCCAAGAGTAATATTCAATTTTCCTTCACTAAAACCTTAAAATGTACACTGTCTATTTAATTTTATATTCACTTTGGATTCAATTTTCCTTCACTAAAGTCTTAGCTAAATGTACACTGTCTATTTAATTGTGTCATTCCTTATATATGTAAACGGACTTTCTCCTTAAAGTGAATTAATTATTAAAACCATATTAATATTAAAAAATTCACTAAACAATTGGCTTAGCAAAAGAAATCGTTCCATTAACATATTCTCAAATACACACACACACACACACACACACACACACACACAATTATATTAAATAATTATTCTCTTACAAATACGTTTATTTCTACATTGTGTTGAGACGACAGCGAGCGGGGGCAGGTAAGTAAAAGATCCAACGATATTTAGCCCGAGGCTTTTTAAAACCGCGAACTGGCGAGAAAGGAATGTGTGTCAACTTTCTCTCTCAAAGAGACAACTCTGTAAGCGATTGTCCCCTGTATATAAAAAAAAATATTTTTATTAACTTTGATGTTTGTGTTAACGTGTTATTGATTTTAAATCACTGTTAAAAATGATAATTATCAGAAATTAACTTAAAGGTTTTTTCAAAACTAACACACACACACACAAAATATATATATATACATATATACCGGGTGTCCGAGAATTATCTGTACAATTTTTGGCCGTTATTAAAAGTCAACCATGAAGTGTAGAAATTCCATTGTTGTCCCATTTTACAGAGAAACTCATTAAGTTTTTTCTGATAACAAGTTTTGACAAGTTTTTTTTCTTTTTTGTACGCGGGTGACAGACATTGATGATTTAAAAGTAAGAATCACAGCTGCTATTGAGCGAATTGATGTGGATATGCTGCAGCGTACATGGCAACATTTGGATTATCGATTGGATGTTTTGCGAATCACTGATGGTGCACATATCGAATGTTTGTAACAACGTTACTTTAATAAAAGAAACTTTTGAAAATACAGATTCTAAATAATCTTGGTTAAGAATTTTACGTGTTATCAAGAATTTTATTAAAAGATGAAATTGTACATATAATTTTCGGACACACTGGAATTTCTAAAAAACTTGTCAAAACTTGGTATATAAAAAAACTTAGAGATTCGCTGTAAAATGGGACAACACTGGAATTTCTACACTTCATGGTTGACTTTTAATAACAGCCGAAAATTGTACAGATAATTCTCGGACACCCTGTATATACAGGGCGTCCCAAAAAAATGTATACACACTTTAACAGCTGATAGCTCAATTGATGTTTCTTTCTTTCCAAGTTAAACCCATTAGAATTAATAATGGCAGTCAGACTAAGCTTTGAACAAAGGAAATTCATTCTAAAATGCTACTGGAAGTGTGAAAACGCAGTTGAAGTGCAAAGACAGTTTAGGAGGGAGTTTCAAACAGATCCACCAACGCGACTTACCATCACTCAAATTAGAGATAAGTTTGAAGCCGATGGAACTGTTCAGAATGGCCACAAGAAGCGTTCCGGAAGACCACGGACATCGACAAGCCCCACAAAGCAAGAAAGAGTACTGGAAACGTATCACCAAAGTCCAAGAAAATCTGTGCGGCAAGCGAGTCGTGAGGTAGGAATTTCAGAATCGTCTGTCCAACGCATTTTGAAGCGCTGTCAATGGAAAAGTTACATTCCAAGATTAGTCCATGCTATTAATGAAGATGATCCGGACCGAAGAGTGGAGTATTGCGAGTGGTACTTGGTACGATGTGGATGTGGATTGGACGAAGGGGTTTCGTAGAATACCCTCCGCGTTCACCAGACCTCACACACTAGACTTTTTTTTATGGGGATACTTAAAAGACAATGTCTACGCTATAAAACCTGCAACAGTCGCTGAATTGAGAGCAGCCATTGAACGAGAATGCACACAAATACCAAACGAAATGTTTCGTGATGTTTGCGATTCCATTGCTTCGCGTTATCAGCAGTGCCTGGACCAGAACGGACGTCAGTTTGAAAACAGGCGTTGACAAAACAATTAAATAATGTCTGTAGATTCTATTACATTTTGAAAATGAAATGTATTTTAATAAACACTGCCTTTATAATTATTTAAAGTGTGTATACATTTTTTGGGACGCCCTGTATATATATATATATATATATGAAAAATTATTTCACGAAAGTGACACGTGAAAAATATTTATGATGAATAAAACCACGAAGGGAAAAGAAACACAAAAGGGTGCTCAAGCGCTTTCGTCTAATGACATCCTCAGGATCCTGAGGATGTCATTAGACGAAAGCGCTTGAGCACCCTTTTGTGTTTCTTTTCCCTTCGTGGTTTTATTCATATATATATATATATATATATATATATATATATATATAAATAGGGTGGTACAAATTACAGTAGTAATAATAATAGCTAACTCCTTTTCACCGAATTGTTCATTCTAACTGGTCAAGCTTTTCACTCCGCCTTAGACCTACAGTTTAACGTGGAAACCGAATACATTAATCCGGGCGGAGAGAAATTACAATGTCATCGCAGCGGTCTCAGCAGCAACCGCTGGCTAATCCAGTAGGATACCTCGGGTACCCATTTATCAGCCAACCACGCAGAAATTCAATAACTAAATACAATTTTACCACACTCTTACGCGAGAAGTCAAGCCGAATACATTAATCGAATAGTGTGACAGCAAAACATACACAAAACAGGAATCTTGGGGAAAAATCCGAGAATAGGATGACCGCAAAATGTGATATGCACAAAGACACTCTAGATTTTTCTACTGATGTCATAGGATATTACTGTGATATTAATGCTAGGTTTATGAAGAGTATCAGCGCTAATTTTGTATGTTGCAAAGGGGGGGAGGAGGGGTATGTTGCAAAGGGGTGGGTTGGAAAAAACCAAGTATGGATGCAAATATTGTTGTTGAGTGCAAGGGGTAATACGAGCATTAAATCTATGGAGAGAATATAAAGACACCGTTAGTCGTCCAAAGCTGGGGCCCATAATATAGGTGCTACGATTGGTACACAAATTAGACCCGCCCAGTTACACTGGCAACCAATCATTACGAACGTTCTCCGTCTTTTGAGCATTAAATCTACGGAGAGAATATAAAGACACCATTAGTCGTCCAAAGCATGGAGCCATTATATCGGTGTTACGATTGGTACACAAATTAGATCCGCCCAGGTACACTGACAGCCAATCATTACGAACCGGATCTTAGTCTTTTGGGGCGGTGCTTGGTGATCGTGCATATAAAAGGAAATATTTCCAGCTGGGATTCACGGTAGTTATCTTCAACTGTGAATAAACATTCCCTCTGCCAGTGAGTAAACATTCCCTCCGCCATGGATCATGAACTTTATAGTTTTCCGGATTTATATCAAGATGGTGACATTGTAGCATTGTCTACAATTAATCTTTTTAACGCGATTGACCGGGATGAATTATTTCCAACGCAAACCGTTGATGATATTTGCGATGACGCTCCTTACGATCCGGCGCAAGGGACTACCATAGAAATGTAAGTGTCTGTTACTTTATTTTTTGGAGTCAATTATTCACAAACTGCCAGAAAGATTATTTCAACATATATGGAGGGATGTAGTATCTCGTCAAATACTTCATTTAGATATTCGCCATTATGCTAAAATCGCAATTTTTATAGCAATCTTTTGCATGTTTTTTATGAATGTTATTCGTAATTATCTCTTAAATGAACTCTGAGCGATTCAAAGATATCTTCACATTGTAATACTCTTACTATATGTATACTCTGTATATGTTTTTATTAAAATGATTCAATATGAACATTATTCTTTCTCCTTTAAGGTCCGATGAGGATTTGTCACGTGTTACACAATCTTTTGAAGAACCTCGTGTCATGGACCTGAATACGGAGGATATACCGAGCAGTCAGCCCAATGTCACATCGAAATAATGTAAGTGTTTTTTTGTATGATCTCTTTTTGGGGGGGGGGGGAGAAGAAAACGTATTTTCATCAATTTATTAAATGAAAGAAATCAGTAGAATAACCATCTTAAACTACAGAATATACAAACTAACATTACAAATATATACACGAACAAAACATCATACTATACAACGAGTACGCACAATTGGAAAACGGCTTTTTATGTCTGCATGCCATTTCATCGTTTCGTTGAGTGTGACGGGTCAAATAATTTAAAAACAATTATAAATTCTTTACCGCGTGACATATGCATGAGAAATGAAATGCAGTACATTCCACAAGTATTACTAAAATATCCTTGTAATCGAAATGGGTTCCATACAACTTCGGGGATATGTAACAGCGAGAAATTTTACAATAACAGGGTCACTCCAGGGTTGAGTACCAAGTGAATCAAAATAGTACAGGCGGTGCTTATTTTTAAAATATATTGCAAACCAATGAATCCCTTCATTACCGATGACATCTGTGTTCACAATAAGACTACCGCATTCTCGCGTAGTTGGCAAACTCAATGTTTCATTCTTCGCAAACACGCCGATAAATTTGGAACGTGTGATTCGACCACTATTCATTACTCTCTGAAGTGTATTAGCATCCATTTTAAAAGTATGTGATAACGCCCCTAACTCTACTTCTATTAGGGTTTGAGACTCGAGGTATACTAGTACACTAATAGGCGCGTCTATAGGCTTGGTGAATTCCAACCTCACTGAGATGTTTCCGCTCTGTTGTGGACTTAAATGCATATTTACGCTAGCAGATAAGTCAGGCGTAATGTCAAACGGATAAAGGTTAAATTGATCAATGAATTCTTTCTGCGTTACCCCATTACCGAGCTCGTCACAATCACCTGCAATATGGGCCAGATTACTATAGGCTCTCGCGCAAAGAGGTAACACAGTCTCTGATGAATAGTCCGTATTCAATGTTCCTCCCAACGCAATGCCATGAACGTATAGTTATATTTTTAAGTCCGAAATTCTTGAATTTAAAGGCACTTTTTATATTTTCCATTCACCGAAGCATGGTTCTGCATTCCGATTAATATCTTTTCAGGAAGATTTCCCAGGGCGATGTTTTCTATTTGCTTCTACGCCAACCCTGCAGGCACCGTATATAGTTTGATTTGTACTGTTAATAGGGTATTTCACCGTAGCGTTTAGTAAATTTTTCTCAATTTCTAGTTGTTTTGGTGAACTTAATTTCACTCGCCGTACGCGGAGGTATGTCTCCATAATGTGAACCACAACGGGTTTTGCTCCCTCTTGATCAGTATCCAGATTTAAGCAGATCTCAGGACTCGTGCGGGTGAGCTTTATTTTCATATCCACCCCATTCACAAGCAACTCCTGGAATGTGAAATCTGTATGCAGACGACCAAAACACTCGTATATCTTTTTAGAATTTGTAAATTTGTCCTTTATACTACTTTCGTCTTTAGTTTGATATCCCTCGGCACTTAAAAAGGTAGCCTTCGCTTCTTTGGAAAAGTTGAGGACATTTTCCAGATAAGCTCGTAGGTGATAGTACCTCGTGCCTGCCGATATGTTGACCTGGTTTAAATATACGTCACACTGGTTGAATATGGAGTGCAGAAAGTTTGTTTCAGGGTATACAGCATATTTGTCATCGCAGTCCGTTCCATCAGAATGGGCTATACGTAGCTTAGCGTACATGTGCACACAGCTTGGATAAAAAAGTAAGGGCCTGAGCTGGGTTCACGAATTCTATAGGAGCACTCGGGGAACTAATTGTGTTTAAAAGGTTAATTGTAATAAAGTCAGTGTTCAATAGAAACTTGAGTTGGGGGCATCTCAAAGAGGGATAGCTCCGATTTACATCATTGTGAACTACACGGGTGGATGAAGCGTGCCATGACGAGTTAGAAATAGTGCCTCCTCTCTCGACAAGTAGTAAACAAACTATGATTCATGAGATCAATCTCCTTAGCTTATATCAGTCAAAAAAAATGGTCAACCATAGATTTCATTCGCTTACAACACTACTTTTTTGATATCCTTTTACGTTTAATGTTAATGCCACATTAGGGTGTGTCAATTTGGGAGGTGAAAATTAATTTTTGCCAATTCCTTCACTGAGGGGTTTTAAAAATGTTTTTGGATGTGAAGAATTCAAATCTGCTATTATTTTTGTGATTGCTCAACACTTAGCTTGGTAAATCTACGTTTGATTAAAAAGCACATAAATTGCTCTCGGAAAACAACATTTATTAATTTTAGCTTCTCAAAATGTCAGGTAATGCTATAAAAATTTTAGTTTCTCTGCATAAAACATATCCTAGTAATCATAAAACATATCCTTGTAATCATAAAACATTAGAAAGTAATGACATCAGTAAAAAAAATATTTAAACAACAAGTTTCATCAAGTCTTGCTTTGATTCGTTCTTGGACATCAGCCGCCGACTTGCTTCTTGGCCTCTGATATAGCCCTCACGTTTCTCATGTGTATACACCCTGCCTGCTGCCTCTGTGACTTGTTTCACACACCTCTATTGACTGAGCATGACAGGGCCACTGTGGAACTTGCATAGGCTTGTCAAAGAACTTCTTTACTTCCGCTGTAGTCAGTTTACATGTCAAAGGAGGTTCAAATACCCCGTCAGACCAGTCTGTCAGCTCCAACACGGAAGAAGCACTGGGGTTGATGGAAGGTGTCTTCCTGGGACGTACAGAAAGATCTCCAAGTGTGTCATCATCTCCACCCCTCATGTCAACAATCTTTTGTACACCAGCTCTCCTCTCCTCACTGTCATCTGAGCACAAGAGTGTCTGGATTATCATTTCGCTGAATGCATACCATGCTGAGCGCTTGATGGTTGGCAAAACAGCATCCACTACAGCCTTCTTTTGCAGCCTAACTAGCCGCAGCTGAAACAAGATGTGGCGTGGGCCTTCCACCCAAGTGTGTTTTACTTTGATGTTGAACCAACAGGGGTAGTACACACCAACAATGTATTCCACTATCAGTCTTAAGTTGTTGAGGGTTTTGCCTTTAAGGCCATGTTTTGAAACCCATATGCGACAAAGCCTGTTTGCTGTTGTCAACCACCTTGAATGGCTCACTGGACCAATTTCAAGAAGGGCCAAATCTGTGAGAAGTTCTCCTGTCCTTATGGCCTGTGTGATCCTATACCCGTACGCTTGATCAGTAGAGAGATCCTTTACGACATTGTCACTCAGTGAAGTAAGAGGCTCTCCAATTGAGAGTTTGGTGAATGAAGGATCAATTTCAAGTTCGGTTGCAGTGTCTAGTAGGCCGGGCTGAAACTCAAGATAGAATTAATCAGTCATTAACAGTTGGCTTTTGATATAAAAATAAGATTCCTGAAAAAAATAATTGGTGGCGACCAACGTGTGTCCGGCCACCCCCGTTTTTTGAAAAAACATCTAATGCCGCACTAGCAAAATCAGGACAATGGCAATATCTCTTCTTCTGAACATGCTAGAGAGATGCTTTGCATACCAAAAGATGCAGAATTTGATTTAGAACAAATTATTAAGAGTGCTATTGTTTCATAAAACCTTTAGTTTTTGAGTTATTTTAGAAAAACTAATTTTTGGGGCCCATAGACCCCCTTTCGACGGACCTTAGTGACAAAAGAAATTCTAAAATAAGCTTGATTTGGCTTTTTGATTACTGACATTGCCCTAAAAGGATGTTGACATGGACATAGTGATCACATGATATGACTTTTCCTTGTTATCTTGCATCCATTATGCTTGATTAAAGAATAGAGGGTGGGGTTGCTTCATGAACTTTTTTTAAACGTAATAAATTGAAAACTTGTTTTTTTCAGGTGCCTTTGTTATAAGTTTCCAACTGCAATTTGTCATTGAATTTAACATTTGCAATATAAAGTATGACTTCTACAAGGAAAACAGTTGCTAAAGTACTTGGCGATGTACGTTTTATGCCAGCAGAACAGTTTCCTTTAGGGAAATTGCCTACGTTGAAGCGTTATTGAAAGGTGTTTGTGTTTCGGAGACTATAAAACAGATGCTGTACTGAGAGCTACTTCTGAGGAATTGCGGAATTGCATAAATTGTGGGTCACATAATGTTTATCCAATATCAGTAAATGCCATACAGAACCGACTGAAAACCCAAATAAAGGAATTCAACCGCCTTTTGAAGTATGACAAAAAGAAAAGGGGACCTAAATATCATCAAGATCTCGATGATTTTCTGAAAACTGTAAACGTTTTATTTGACATATATCAACATGATCACAAACTGTTGGCAGATACAGAGAAAAAGCACTTACTAAAAATGACTGAATCTGATTACCAGTTTTATGAGGTAGGTCTGTTGATTGAATTTCAAGTTGTAAATTATTAATTAATATTAATTAATTATCAATTATTATCAATTATTAATTATTATTAATTTGCTACAATTTTTAAAGTGCATTTAATAAGTTAGTAATATCAATAATACACTATTAATGATGTTAATGATAAGTAATATTTTAGTATTTTCTCATTTTTGTAAGAATTTCAATTTACATATAGAGACCCATAGATAAAAGATACATTATGGTGTAATGAAATATAATCACTTTGTAGGACCAGAAAACAACTAGGCATGGTTACTGTACCCTGAAAGAAGTCCCAGAAACAGCCACTGACTTAAAATTCAAATCACGGGTCATTCAATCTCAAAAAGCAAAAGAATCAGTTCCTCCACCTCATCCTCCTGAACCTATGGACATTCCTGAGTTGACAGATAGCGACAGTTGTAATGATTCATTTGATGCAGACTATGTTCCAGAAGTCTCAACATTACAGAACAGAACTAGATTACGCTCATTAGCTGAAGCATGTGACAGGTATAGTACTGAAAGATAAATCTTTTAATACAGCTTGAAGTGAAATCATTGTGACTAAGAGATTAAGATTACCAATAAATTATTCATTGACAATAGATATGTAAATCTACTTTAAATATCCTAACAGATATCAAGTAAGTGATAGAGCAGGAGCGGCTATTGGTTCTGCTACATTGGTGGACTTTGGAGTAATCACCCCAGATAACATACAAAATGTTATTGATAAGTATGTTTTTAATCACTCTAGATATTACATTTCTTAGCTTCTGCTATAAGTTCTAAATCACCAGATTTACTATTTCACTGGTATGCATCAATTTTGCTGTCAAGGGTTTTGTAAGTAATTCTTATAGAGCTTTTCCTGCTGATTTCGAATCTGCAATCCGTATTTCTCAATCAGCTCAGGTTATCCGGCTATGGCCTCATAAGTAAAATAGAATTTTTCGTGATTTTGTCAAAGCCGAATTGGAACAGTAACATCTATCATCACTTGTTTCACTTGTATAATATCTTTTTTTACTTTTCAGGCATATAGATAAAATATTTCGTAATGAATAGAGCGTGTAAAAATGATCCCAATAGATTCTGCTACATATGTGGGACGGTTACCATGCCAAATAACCAGTCCCAAATCACTAAATTTGTGAAGACAATATATAGAGCATACTTTGGAATTAAGCTAGGGGACCAGGACAAAAATTTCGCCCCTCATATGTGCTGCAAGACGTGCATTGAAAATTTGAGAAGATGGAGCAAAGGCAGAGCGAAATCTTTGCCTTTTGGAATTCCCATGATTTGGAGAGAAGGAAAGGATCACGTGACAGATTGCTATTTCTGCATGACAAACCTCCAAGGTGGGTTTATAAATTTATTTTTCTTAAATATTTTGAAATCCTCGTATGAAACTTGACATAATATTCACCATAATGTAATATTCACCATATATAACATAATATTCACCATAATGGTAATCATACATTTACATATACATATTGTTATAGAAAATACATTTACACATACATATTGTTATACAAGTTACATTTACATATACAATGATTGTATATTTTTCTTTTTCATTCATATTGTCCCCGAAGGGACAATATGAATGAAAAAGAAAGAAAATATACAGACTCCATCGACCTATTTCATATCTTACAGACCGCAGCCTTCCCTCACGAGCCGCCACTGTCTGAATGCTTCTTCTATTTCATATGCAAGTTTTATATCCATGTTTCTGTGTTTCTGTTTTCAGGAGTTAACAAGAAGAATAAACACATTGTTGTATACCCTGACATTCCTTCTGCTATGAGACCTGTACCCCATGGTCCTGGAATTCCAATACCCGACCCACCTCAAACCCTGGACTTCGATGATTCTCATGATGAATCAATGACCGCTTCAAATGAGCCGAGACCTCTCAACCAGGCCAAACTTAATGATCTTACCAGGGATTTAGGACTTTCCAAATTAGCTGCCGAGATCTTGGGCTCACGACTTCGAGAGGACAACTTGCTGGCTCCGGGAACAACATTCTCCTGGTATAGGAAACGAGAGGAAGAATTCCGCAAGTTTTTTGCAGTGCACGAAAATACCTCTTCCTTAGTGTACTGCTGCAATGTTGAGGGGCTAATCGAATCCTTGGGCCTGCCATATAACGCATCAGAATGGAGGCTATTTATAGACTCGTCTAAACGAAGTTTGAAAGCAGTACTTCTCAACATTGGGAATAGGATTGCATCAGTCCCTGTAGCACATTCCGTACAACTTACTGAGAGCTACGATAACATGAAAATTTTACTGGATGCTCCCGTATACGACCAACATAACTGGAGGATCTGTGGAGATTTGAAGGTAATACTAATATCATAAGTAAACTATTGCTATTGACTATGTTGTTTTTCCAAAGGTTATTTGAGAGCGTATAAGAACACTTAACTTCCCCACAGAAGTGATACAGTCCAATGCATAGATTTTTTTATCTGATAGAACAAATTCTCTAAATTCTTTAAATATTTTCATTTTTTTTCAGATTGTGGCATTTGTATTGGGAATGCAAGGGGGATACACGAAATACCCATGTTTCCTCTGCAAATGGGATAGCCGAGCGGATGAGAAGCACTATGCACAGCGTGAATGGGCATCCAGAGAGAATTTTGAACCTGGATCGCATAATGTCGTTTCAGTTCCCCTTGTACCACCAACAAAAATTTTGCTCCCACCACTTCATATTAAGCTGGGCTTGATGAAAAATTTCATCAAATCAATGAATAAGGAGGGTTCAGCATTCCGATATCTCGAGAGTAAATTTCCTCATATATCTGATGCTAAACTAAATGCTGGGGTTTTTGATGGTCCTCAAATTCGAACTTTGATCAAGGATACTCAGTTCGAAAACGCAATGACTCCAACTGAGAAGAATGCCTGGCAGGCATTCAAATCAGTTGTCACTGATTTTCTTGGCAAGCGTAGAAGTCCAGAATACGAGTCCGTTGTCGAAAACTTGATGGAAGCTTTCAAAGCTCATGGGTCGCGCATGTCCATAAAAATGCACTTTTTGTGGTCCCCTTGGACTATTTTCCTGAAAATTGCGGGGATTATATGAGGAACAGGGTGAACGATTTTCACCAAGATATCAAAATAATGGAAGAGAGTACCGTACAGGGAAACTGGGATATCAATGCTGGCGGACTATTGCTGGTGTTGAAGCGAGACGTGCCCGAAGAAAAACACAGACGGAAAGCCAAAAAAACTTCATTCCTTTCCTCAATAAACTTTTTTCCATATTCATTGTATGAATAAAAGTATTTATTCACACAGTTTTCATTTTTCACGAGTGTTCTTATAATATTACTCGTATCTACAGTGTTTAAGCTAAAAAAATCAATAAATTTGGGGATAAAATTGGACTTATAATAAATGGCCAATAGAGAAAAAACCTGACCTGATTGAGGAAAACCAATGTCATTTTCGAATTCAGCATGGTCGAATTATATAATATGAGTTGAAAAACCCTCACAGCAGACAAAAAAATTTCATATGCATACCAGTGTTATTTTTAATTAGCGTCAAAATTTCTATTTTGTATTTATATTAATTAGTTTCAAACAGGACAATGATATTTGTATTTTGTATATTTGTATAATGCTAATGCAGTAATGCATGGCCAATATTTTTGAAATACTTTTCAGAAACAAGTTGAGAAGGGAGAGAGCTAAATTGAGAGCTGAAAGGAAGAAGGAAGAAGAAGTGATATCATTAATACCGCATTGAAACTGGATCACGAGTGCCACAGTCAGAATGTTGAAAGGCACATCAAGCTTGTCACTGAAGCATCCTTGGCTGTTGTAGGTCATGAGCGTAGAGATGGTCTTATTAGAAACAAAATTAGATACGTAAATTAATGAAAGATTTTGTGTCTAAAAAATATTTTAAGTTCTAGATTATTATTTATCATGCTAAAATATGACAAAATGACAATTTGTTAATTGTATAATTTAATGTTTGGCGTTTTGGAATGTCAAAAAGCATTTTCAATGAATTTAAAATGGCTGATTTTGATTGATTTTGATTGCTGATTGAAAACCACTAATACATGTCAATTTGCAGCTTGAGAATGTTTTATTGTGTTGACATTCAGTCGAAAGGGGGTCTATGGGCCCAAAAAATTAGTTTTTCTAAAATAACTCAAAAACTAAAGGTTTCATGAAAAAATACCACTCTTAATAATTTGTTCTAAATCAAATTCTGCATCTTTTGGTATGCAAACCATCTCTCTAGCATGTTCAGAAGAAGAGATATTGCCATTTTCCTGATTTTGCTAGTGTGGCATTATAGATGTTTTTACAAAAACGGGGGTGGCCGGACACACGTTGGTGGCCACCAATTATTTTTTTCAGGAATCTTATTTTTATATCAAAAGCCAACTGTTAGTCACTGATAAATTAAAATCAAACAAAAATTATAGTTTCAGCCCGGCCTAGTGTCTAGCATCTTGCCAATGTTACCTGTCCACTTGTTGTTAGACAAGTTCTTCCCATCCAGTGCTGTGATCAAGTGTCGCAGGGGTAACTCGTTAGTGTGGAGGGCACAAACCAACCAGATCAGCTTACGGCAAAGCTTGACCTCTACCCAATGCATGGAACCACCCTCCCAGCCAGTGTTAACATTTGTAGAATCACCTCCAATGGCCTGCAGGCTTTTATCAATGCCCTTCTTCTTCATGAAATCTACAAGATTATCAGCAATAACTTCAGCAGGTTTTTTTCTCGTTGAGCCTTTCTCAGGAGTGAAGTGGTAGAGATATCTTCCACCTGGCTCACTGCACACAGAATAATGCTCTTCTTTGATGATGCTGGGGAACTGACGATCTGAATTGTCTGCTTTCAGCATAACTTTAGTTGTATCTTGACGGCCGTCAAAGAAGATGCAGTCAATTTCACCCTTCTTACAAAGATCATCAAATTTCTGATCCAGGGATCTCAACTTTTTCTTGGGCCCTCTTGACTTTATTGTGATCAACTACAAGTCTCTTGTCTTCTTCAGTGATCAAGCCAGCATCCATAAAGGCAGCAGTGCAGCAGTGGTGATGGCAGCTGTGGCACGCAGGCCAAACACCATATCTGATGCTATGCATAGCAACATTAGGTATTTCTAATGTGTTGTACTCTGGCTTTTTATTGGAAGTTGAAGACGTGCTTGGTATTTCTAATGTCACTTCATAACTTCCATCCTTTCCATCTTGAGCATCAGCTATTTGTTCTTCATTTTCATCATCAGAGAAAATTATTTCATTTGATGGCATTGAAACATCCTGCTTACTTGTCTGCTTATATTCAGCAAGCCTTCTTCTTTCGTCTTCTTGCCGCTTCTGCTTTTTGACTT
This sequence comes from Bathynomus jamesi, assembly GCA_023014485.1. NCBI lineage: Eukaryota > Metazoa > Arthropoda > Malacostraca > Isopoda > Cirolanidae > Bathynomus > Bathynomus jamesi. The sequence goes on along the minus strand of JAJOZX010001080.1, from coordinate 639,481 downwards.
GTCTGTTGTGCTCAGGTTGATCTGGCAAGCCAATCTGATGTGGTCCAATAGAACCAGACTTGTCTCTCTGACCTTTAATGAAAGCAAGTTCCTTCACAGGGATCTTCATCTCCCTAGGGCATGTACAGTTAATGTGAGTTTCGTTTTTGCAACCAGCATCTGCAAGGCAGCCAATTCAGAGCAGAGAACAATTTTACACTTGCAACTGAGGATGTCAAAAAGCTTGTCAAGTTTTGCAATGAAAGCCTCTTTGACATGTAGCTTTCCTCTCCCAAGAGATATGTTTTTGGCCTGCTCCCAGCTCTCTTGGATCTTGTTTAAGATTGTGACTCGTGAATTTACAACGGGGGCTACAAAAGAACTGTTTGCTCGTTCCCACTTTTCAAGCACTTTAGGGTAAATGTCCTTTGCAAGACTGGCTGCTGGGTAGTTTCTCACATCCTCACCACTTTGTTCTCTTAGCAGTAGCCCATATTTCAGAACGTCTCGCAGAGTTGGGAGTTCAGAGGGCAACAACTCTCTACCAGTTCCAATTAGGTTGCTCATATGTGTGAATGTCCCTAGTCTTGTCCTCCTTTTAGAAGCCATTGTAGGTCAATTCCCACTGGTTAGGATGGTAGCACTGACGGACAAGTAATCTTCAGTACACTGATGAATATGTTTCAACCTGTGAAATAAGCAAAAACAGCAGTGCATTATATATACACCTATATAATTATTAATATAATTATTATATAATTCCACAAAAAAGTAAAAAAAGTCTATTTTTATGTAGCTTCTTACCAAGCAAAACTAAATTATATTAAATTAACAAAAATATCTTTAGAATTCCTGTCATGCTGCAACTTTTTAGCACCCCTCATATTTGGAATTTGAAAGTTGAAAAATTCGACACACCCTAAATTGCCACATGGTGGTAATCCCTTCTTCCGGTCAGTCCTCTTCTTCCCACCACCACGCATTTTTCTCTGTGCATCTTTGATGATTTCGTCCCGTGTACGTTTTAATTGCTTTTTTTAACTTCTTTAGGTTTAGCCCCAGCCAATATGTCTTCTGCAGTGTTAAGACCTGATTGTAGCGCTTTCCTTCCGAGGTATATGGCACCCCTCTTCAGCAAAGGAACAGCCGTACGTAGTATGGTTGAAAAAATGGACGCAAGTCCACTACCACGCTGGTATCTCGCCCCTCGATAGACGGTGAAAGGCTTTCTGTCCATTATAACTCAGTGAGTCGAAAGTGCAGCTTCACTGTTAAGCTCCCGTTACCGAATGGGAAATTTTTACCCTCAATCGTTCTTATATATATATTGAGATATTGGTTATTAGATTAGTTGCGACGTTCACATAATGGGGTCTCATATGTAATACTCAATCTCCTTCCTCTATTGTTGGGGATGTGAGCAATGCGCAGCAGGCGTGCCTGGGTATCCCCAACAAACTGGTGCTCCACTATATTGCTGTAAATATAGCACATGTCTGGGGGTTTATAGCCGTCAACCATTTTCTCCATCTTCAACTGGTACATTAGGTTGGACAAGTCGTGTTGTGCCTCGTGAAATGCGTCTCTTTGGAAGGCTGAGCGATATCGTCCATCGGTTATAATTTTAAAGACTCGTTGGTCTTTAATATCTCGGTTAGTCTGCGATTTTAGGGTCATAGTGCGTGCATGGGGATGGTCGTTTACGATTTCGTATACTAAATCATCCGTAAGATTTGAGCTTTTTAAACTTAGGTTCAAGTCTCTCGCAACATCCTCAGCCGAACCATAACGGTTCGGCCCTATTGTTACTTTTGTACTGTAATACTGTGCATACCCAGTCTGGATGGCATGCATGGTTTCATCGCGAGTTACCCCAACTTTTTCACACTCGGCAGTCTCTAAGAATCATAAAAACGGTTTCTTTATATTCAATATTTAAAAAGAGGGTGTCCAGCTGAATTTCACATATCCCACACCTCATACGAATCACGACCCAATTCAATGGGTCCGTGGAGCTCTGTTACAAAGTTGGCTAGTGTGTTGTTGGGGTGTACAGACAGGGACGAGGAGGACGGGAGTGTGACGTAGAAATGGTTAGGGGCCATGTTGCATACTATTTAAGCTTCATTATTGCAGCAGCTTTTATATACGTGTTGAAGTTTTCTGGGTACCCTAGCCATTTCACCAGGTACATTTTTCTCTTTCCTGAACCTTTGCTTCCTAAAATTTTCTCAATTTTAAACATTTTTTCCTAAATTAAATGCCACTTTCTGCAACTCCTCGCGGTAAAGGCCTCCTGAGATTTCTTCCCCATTCAAATCTTCAACGTAATACATCATTATCTCACCTTTCGGTCTTTCACGTGTCCATCCTTGTTCAAATCCTTTTGCAAATTTATTTCCCGAACGCGACAGCCTTACATAATCATTGATTTTGAAACGCGCAGAGTGTGGTGGTGGTGGTGGTGTTCCATCTCTTCTCGGGCACGTACCTCTTTCTAAAACTTCGTTAGGTGTTGTCCCAATCGTGCGATGGTGTGAGCGGTTGTAGGATGAGGCCAATGATTCCAGAATGTCTAGAAATCTGTATGTGTTTTTATGTGTAAAATAGCGGTGCATGCGTTCCTTTATGGTACGTTGAACCCTTTCAGCTAAGGAAGCCTTATGTATAGAATTGGTAGTGTAATAGCTGATATTAAACTCTGTCAACATGTTCTGAAAAGCACGGCCTATAAATTCCTTCCCCATATCCGTACAAAAATAGTCAGGAATCCTGTTTTATTTTAACATCAGCGTTTTGGTGGCTTTAGCAACTGTTTCAGGTGATTTATTTTTCAGAGGAATTAGCCACAGATATCTAGAGAATACATTTACCTTAAATTTACCTTAAAGCGCTTCTATTATGAATAGAATGTAGTGGTAGCCATCGTTATACACAGAATATCTTTGCATGTCTGTTAAATCTGCTTGCCAAATAGAGTCAATCGAAGCAGCTGTTGTCTTGGCTGTTTTAAACCTTTTTCTCACAGGCTTATAAAGTGTATAAGCATCCTGCTCCCGCAAAAATCTCTCAATCTTTTTTTCCTACTCCGTAAACACTTCTGTACAGTCTATCTACGCCTCCTAGATATGTCATAATAACGTCTTCTTAATATGTTAGCCATTTGCGTATTTTAGAGGCTCGTGGGTAGGGTTGGCCGTTGTTTAACCTCCTTCTCCTCTTCAAAGATATTACCGTCGGGGATGATGGCGTCTTCAATTGTGTCACGTGCGTCGCATGTTCCAGGTCTTTTAACCTGTTCAGATTTCCTATCAATGTTTTGGGGACATTTATTTGTTGTAGTCTTGTTTTAATATGCTTCCATCCTGATGGTGAGTGCCTATCCCACTTTCTCACCAGATCATGGACAATGTCTACGATATTCGATCCCTGTACCTTTACTCCTTCCACAATGATCTCGCCTGTATCGGTCCATTGTATGGCTGGGTCCTCATTCAATAGATTATAAAGACAAACCTTTATTCCTCAATGTATGTGGGAGGGTGCTTTTTAATACATGCTCGATGTTCTGTGTGGTTGACCCCTTAATCTTTGGTTGGTCAGCTGTATCGTCGGGTACAGGTCCTATGTCATCATGTCCATCGTTCCCTGTGCTGTGTCTAATAACCACGGGAATCTCTGTCAGGTTCTTATAATTTTCGTACTCGTGAAGAAATTTCTGCAGAGCTTCTTGGTATAAGATTCTTTTCTCATCAGGTGTTTTTTCACTGTTTAATAGGGCTAGCAATTCACTTTCCATTCTTTTAAGTCTGCTTTTACGGGGATCTAGATCCGTGTCTGATTCCTTTGCAGTAAAGGACCCAAAACTGAAAATAAGATGGGGAGGAATGACCCTCCTGTTTGTACAATAATTCATTTTTTCTTCCCTACAGTTTGACTTTTACGAGCGAGTGCGCGTATTATGTTCTTGTAACGGCGTAGGCGAGCCTTCTGAGGTGGTTTCATTGATACATTGCAATTTATAACGTTAAGACAGATTTCACAGATGCATTTTAAAAAGTCGGAGTCGATATTTTTAATAAACATCTGCTGCATTGTCCGGGGAAGTCGATGATAGATTTTTATTAATTCACGGTATTTCTTTAGTATCTTTGTCATTCTGGAATATACACCGTTTCAGGCTCGTTTGGAAATATATTCGCTCTTAGAAGCACCCTAAACCTGTTTCTTGGATAAAGGTCGCAAAGCAAATATCCGTAACGCATACTTGTAGCTTCTTTATAAACTTCCAAAAACTCCTTACGCTGATTCGGGAACATTTGATTGGCTAATACCCCAATTTGTGATACATCTCTACGTTGCGCGAATAAGACTAGATATTGTGTATTTAACGACACATCGCGCATGTATCTATTTTTTAAAAATAGATTCTGATTGATGAAGAACACGCTCATGTTAAGATGGTGGGAGAATACTGTAAATGTCTCGGCAAACGTTTTATCAATCTCCAACATGAGATTGTCAGTTACAATGACTATATCATCTTGGTACTCGTTGACACTGATTGATACGTCGAATAGCACCATATAACTTTATGCACAAATTTTGAGAACATCTCTTCCTTTTCTTTAATGATTTTAAGCATAAACACAGTTTTACCACATCCTGTAGGTCCATATATAATACATGTGGATGGGCTCGTGAACCTTAATTTTTCTACAGAGTCCATTTCTAACACGTCACACTCCTAAGTGGGTCATTTACAAAATATTACAAATTTTGAGTGCTGCTCCTTATATTCTAGTCTTGTTTTTCTCTTTTCCCACAGAACTGTGAATGACGATGAGGTACAGCATCCCATCATCGACATTACGGATGATCCCGACGACAGTGTAGTTGTGATCACAGAATTCTTCCCCGCCGACGAACCCTCACCAGCGATACCTGTAGCACGCGACAATTCAAAGCGGAGACATGATGAAGAGCTCTCCGCGTCAGGTATAAAGCGTGCCAGGATTGCGCCGGTTGTTAGACCACCAGTAGTAGAGCCCCAACCCTCTACGTCTTACGACGTCTAACTCCCTCAAATAAAGATATATCCCTTTATTCCTGCTCAGATCCATGTATCTCCTCCGCAGCTTCTCGCTCTGTTGAGGATGGCATAACACTCGAGTTGGTGCGTACCGATGCCCCCACTCCAGTCTTGACTAGAAATCGGTATATAGTCATGATCGATCCTAGATCCGTGTATAGCAATGGCGTTGAGCATGGACTACGGCGCATAGTTGAGCGTATTGTAGAGTTTGCCCTTCAGAACCGCGACGAAGGTGAAGTCAGGACGATGCTGTCTTTTGGATTCGGGTCAGATGACGGAGATGTAGATGATTTTTTAGTAGTAATACCATTCAGAAGATTGGCAGCTGAAGATATAGAGTATATATTAGGCCGTACAATGCAGGCCTCTCAAAGTAGTATAGCCTTCAATATGGACAACTTCACGGTAAGTACTGACCGTGTATACCGTGTTGCGGGTCATAGCGCCACACCTTATACTCTTAACTTCAATTCTCAGGTTATTTATAAACGGCATATAAACGCCGAACGTGGTTGCGGCTTTATAGCAGTAGTCTTGGCACGTATGTTTACTGTACTAAATACACGGGTCAAAAACATTTGGTTGCCTACGGTAGTGGAGTGTGTCCGTAAACTAGCTGTAGACTGTAAACTTGAGTTTGACTGTAATATGGGACCTGAAGAGCTGAGAAGGGTAGAACAGGAAATGAATGTTCGTATAGTTGTATTTGGAATGGATGATCGTCGTAGGACTGTGTATGTCTTTAAAAGCTGTGTGAGAGATCCTACAAGGCCCCTACTTATTTTAGGACTGTCAGGGACAACGTATCTCCCCATCCGTAATATAAGGGACCTTTACGCGAGTTATGATAAAAGTCGAAAATATGGGCGACATCATGATTTGTGTAAGGGATGTATCGAGTTTGCGGATGATATTGTGAAACATTGTAAAGAATGTCACATGGTATGTGAGCAGTGTAAAAGTACCAAATGTGAAAACCGGAAAACCGTGTAGTTGAAGCTGAGAAGAGGGATTGTAATTGTGTGTAGACGCACATTTTTCAGTAATAACTGTTTTGAACTCCATAAATCAATTGGTACGTGCAGGAAAATGAGAATCTGTGAATGTGGTATGTTTCACATGATGGATAATTGGGGAAAGTTTACCCATAAATGTGATGAAATTCACTGTCCTACATGCCATGAGAAATATAAGGCGGATGGTGTAAAGCATGTATGTTATATGAAAGACGCCAAGCCTAAAAACAACCCTTGTATAACTGTGTACTACGATATAGAAACATACACGAAACCAAAGAAGTTATTCCACATTTACTTGTGAGTCAGACTATCTGTGATGAGTGTATGGAGATCGAATGTGATGAGTGTCCCAAATGTGGAAAACGGACAAACGTTTCTAAAACGAATGCCCACGATAGCCCTGTGAAACTATTTGTGTCCTATTAATTTAGGGTTGCCAGACGTCCTTTATTTCAAAGGACAGTCCTTTATTTCGATATGCTTGTCCTTGTCCTTTAATAATAAATAGTTATCCCATAACATTTAAATTTGTTTTGGGAGCATCATTCTCTCTCTCTCTCTCTCTCTCTCTTCTCTCTCTCTCTCTCTCTCTATATATATATATATATATATATATATATATAATAAATTTGAGAATCTGGGAGTGGCAGCTTGAAAACGTTTTGAGTGTCCTTTAATCCGGTCATCAAAATCTGGCAACCCTACCTATATTGTCAAGTTAGCGGACAAGTTCAAAAAAATTACTGTGTATATTCTTGCCCATAATGGGGCAAAATTTGACACACAGTTCCTTTATAAGGAGTTGCTTGAGCACGAGTCCTCTGAGATATTTACAGGTGATCCATTGAAAAGAGGCAACAAATTAATACATGCAAATAAGAGGTAATGTACAATTTAAAGACTATTTACGCCTTGTAAATTAACAAAGCTACCCAAGGTGATGGGCGTATCCGCTGAAGTTTCAAAAGGATATTTCCTTTACACATTCCTCACTAGCGAAACTTTAAATTACGTAGGACTACCGCCACCCAAACATTACTTTAACTATGATCGTATGAGTACAGATGAACGTGAAGATTTTGACCGATACTACAACAGTTTCAATGAACGTAATCCTTATAATATAGCTGATGAATGTGAGCGTTATTGCGTGAATGATGTGCGCGTACTTAGAGTATGTTTCCAGGCCTTTAGAAGGATGTACATGTCGTTTCAAATGCGATCCGCTGCAAGTCGCGACCACCATCGCCTCATTATGTTTTACGATGTTCAAGAATAACTTCATGCCTAAAGACACCTTAGCCATTATCCACAGAAACAATCCCCGCAGTTATGGGCACAAGCTATTTACTGGCTCATACACCTACATCAGCAGACGGGTGTATACATAAAGCATGCCCGCAACACGGGTGAAATACCCATTAAGGTTAATGGCCGTGTTTTTTGGGTTGATGGTCTAAGTGAAAACCGTACCACTGGCGAGAAGACTGTGTACTCCTTTAACGGTTGCTGGTGGCATGGATGCCCCCGTCCTGAGTGTGGAATCGCCGGAGATATCCACGGTAGATCTCCTGCCGACTTTCTTGCGTGGACGCGCACCCGCGATCAACTTATAGGTTCCCAGTTCACTCACAAAGTCTTGTGGGAGCATGAATATGATGCACGGATGGAGACGGACGGACAGTACCGTGAAGAAATAAACACGATCAAACTTTCAATTGTGCTGGATCCTCTCAAATGCGGTGATAGCTTGTTCGGTGGGCGTACAAATCCCTTGAAGCTATATTTTGCACCTACGGAGGGTGTGAAGTTCCATTACTACTTCTGTTCTTTATACCCTACGTGATGAAGAACAATCCGTACCCCGTAGGTGCGCCTGAGAAACTGGTGGGGTCTGACCTACCCTCAATCGACGAGTTCTCAAGAAATTTGAACGGGTACTATTTCGGCCTTTCTTTCGTAGACGTACTCCCCCCTCGCGATTTATGGATGCCGATCTTACCCGTCGTTATCGATCACAAGCTCATGTTTCCCTTGTGCGTGAAGTGCGCAGGAGAACAATGGTGATTGTGACCATACAACCCACCGGCGTAAGATTAGAGGTGTATATACAAGTCCAGAGCTGGATCTAGCTGTTCGCCATGGCTACAGCATATTGAAGATGCATGAGGTGTGGAGGTTTCAGAAGCTACCCAACCTTTTCACGCCATATATAAACGCTTTTTTGAAAGATAAGGTCGAAACATCAGGGTATCCGCGAGGAGTTGATACCGAAGATGAAAAGTCGGCCTATATTCAACGTTACCGTGACCGTGAAGGTATACAGCTTGACCGTTCCCAAATTGTAAAGAACCCTGGCAAGTGGTTTAGTGCAAAGTTGTCTAAACAGTCTTTGGGGAAAATTTGCACAGAATACCGGCACAACTTCTGTTTGGCAGTTATAGTGACGTCTGGGATTATGCCAATGCTCCCGATAAAGAGGTCATGGAGATCATGAATGTAGGTAATACTTACATAATAAAGTACAACAATACCAAATTGGCCACAGATACCTCACGGGTATTGTACGCGGGTATTGTACGCTGATACAGATAGTGTGATATTCACAGAGAGGGATGGCGAATACATACCTCCTATTGGTGAATTCCTCGGTGAGTTGACTGATGAGATCAAGGATGAGTATGGAGACACCGCATACGCTGACTCTTGTCTCAATAGGACCAAAAACTTATGGGGTACAGGTGAGGATATGAAATATATCGTGAAGGCAAAGGGTATCGTTCTCAACCATGCGAATCGGCGGGTCGTTAACTTTGATTCGTTGAAGGATCTAGTGTGTTTGGATGATGATGATGAGGGTGATCGGCCTCCCCATCTAACTGTAGGCACCCACAATTTTCGGGCGCAGAAGGTGGGGGGCGTGAAGGAACTTAGGGGTACAAAGGTGTGCCGTAACACCTATAGGAAACGTTTCCAGCTACTTGGTACCTATGATACCGTACCCTTTGGCTACCATAATCTTTGATGTGTCTATTGTTAACTTATTTATCACACGTATTTGTAAATATATATATATATATAGATATATATATATATATATATATACACACACACCTTGAATATAATCTTTGTGTCTATTGCTAACTTATTTATTACACGTATTTGTAAATATATATACACCTTGAATATTTCGTTTATTAAATAAATCGTGTTTCAGCTGCGTACTCAGTTGATCGCAGTAAGCCCTGGGCATCAGAAGTGTATTTTCCCGCATAGACAGAAAATAATAATGGCTACCTTTAATATTTGTTGTTCAACGTTTATGAAATGGTATTCTGCAGTCAAGATGTGGTAGATACCGAAAAACTTCCTATTCCCCCTTCCTTTGCCTCTTTTAAGACTACATTGAATCGTGCGAAGGAGCAAGATGTACAAATACTCTATGGCTATTCTGATGAGAGCGTTGTAGGCTTTCGTAGCACAGACGATGTATTGAAGTATGTTATAGACTTAAGCTTTATAAAGGCTCACAATACCGTGAAGTAAAAGAAACAACGCGTGCAGAAGAGAAGCAACGGATATGGATAGTGAGTCTTATTGATGGTTGGTGTGACAAGCGATATTATGTCATGTTACACCATACTCTGCGATTGAGAATAAATCTCGTCATCATGGAGAATCTTAAGTATTTTTATCACTATATTAATGTATATCATGACGAGGTTTGTAGTGAGGTTGTGGCTAATGCCCTGTGTGTTTTTAACAGACTTTAGAGATGAGTATCGCTTGTTAAACAAAAAGGAAAAATATGGGCATATGTTCCTATCAAATAATGCGCCGGAGTGTGAAGATGTTTAGTTTGTGGAAATGGTGAGTGGTAGAACATTAAAACCGTTATAAAATGTGTTTAGTTCGTGAAAATTACCCTGAAGGAAAATGCCTGGTGCGTATTCAGGGAAGTGGGAGTGATAAAACATTAAAACCGAAATTAATTCTTGTATCGGAAAAAACACCTGCCCAATATAATGGGATACAACGATTCATGTTGGATCAGCGCCGTACACGTTTCATTAGATTATGGTGTGACTCGCTCCTCCCGTCGAACCGTCGCGTTGCATGTGCCTCATAGCTATCTCAGAGCTTGAGCCGAGTGGACGTGCGCTCCTCGAATACGATGGAACTTCCTTTGAGCAGCATTCTCAACACCGTCTACGATGTGTCCGTGACGAAGTCGTTGCGCGTGTTCAGGCGTAAATCTGGTATCGTTAACTATGTACTGGAAACGGATTGTAGACAAACAAACAAACGGAATGTTGTTTATTTAAGTGTCGAGGAGATGAATAGAATCTTCGTGATAGTTGAGAAGTGGAGTGAAGATCGTTCTAAAATTCCTACAGGTGTAGGTATAAGAAGAGAGCAGATCAGTGACACCCCCTCATATGCTGTTGTATGTACGTTGTGTATAAATAACGATCGGCCATGCATTGATATACGGTTGATGTGGAAGAATGCTTCTGATAATAACGCTCTTGTTCCTACGCGAAACCATTTCATCCTCGACAGAATGTTTGAAATCGTCAGATTCCGCAAGCTGAAGCCTATATTAGACGCGCGTATTATGGATATGCTTTATTTTGATACGGTTCTTGAATACGCATACACCGCTCTGATCGATGGGTTTACCGAGTGTAGGGTTGAACAAGGTGAGAATGGTCTAGAGCTGGAAGATTATTTAAAAAGTTTAGACTCTGAAATATCATGAACTTTGGTACAAAGCACTTGATCGGTACAGGGCTGAGCTCACCTACACCGTTCACCCTGAAGAACTATTTCTTTATATAACGAGCAGCTGTCGTAACGACTTAGATTATTTCAACTGTCGCTATGCAGTGTGAAGAAGAGTTCACGATTGAAAAGCTCGGGTCGGTAGAAATAAACCCTCGATTGGAAAGGCGTGTTTATAAACTTGTATTTGACGCTGTGGCTAACGATGAACTCTTTGTGCGTGCTTTTGATTGTATTCTAGCCGTGTTTAGAGAGAACTTACCAACCGGTTGTAAAGTGGGAACAAAAATAGTACTGAACGATATGAAAGCCCTTCATATCGAGTACAGGTTTCCCTATACTTTAAGCGGTGAAATATTATTAAGCCGCGTATACTGCGTAATGCAGAGCAATAACGATGTAATTGTAGACTCGATTAAGTGCGAGTTTAGTTTTTAAAAAAAAGTGAAATGTATTTATATATTTAACATAATTGTGTGTGTGTGTGTGTATATATATTTCTGCTATATTGATGGCTATACGTTTTCTTATTTTTTATTTTGTGCGGTAGAAGATAAAGTGTATGTATTTACTTATTTAAACATAATTGTGTGTGTATATTTATGCTATATTGGTTATATTATTTCTTATTTTTTATTTTTTATTATCATTCCAATGTATATTTATTTTCTATATATTTTCATAATATAATTGTGTGTGTATATATTTCTCCTATACTGTTATATTGACGGATATATTTTTTGATTATATGCATATTCCTCGTTCATATTTCTTATACTATTATTATTTTTAATTGATCATTCAAATGTATATTTATTTTCTATATATTTACAATATTTAATAAACAGAATGATGTAATGTTTTATTTAATTCTTTTGGTTGTAAACAATTATACCAAATGGCTGGTTACGCCTTCTAATCCTACTGGCGGATTTTTAAGCCAACTTTTAAGAATTAATTAAATAAATGGCATAATCCTCAACCTAATAATGTATACCTGAACAATTAAAAACGGCAAATCGTGTGAATTAAAATAAATGGAGGTATCTAGCAACTCGCCCTAATAATGTATACCTGAACAATTAAAATAAAAAGTGGTATCTGACAACTCAACCTGTACAAGCCATTTATGCCTTCTAAGCCAACTGGCTGTGGCGCCGGCTGGCTCTGGCTGATTAGGGGCCTATAAGAGGAAGGCGGGTCGGCTGGAGTGTTAATATGCACTTGGCTCCTGCCAGGTGAACACCTCTCCCTTTCTCTCCTGTCTTTCTCTTGGGAGATAACGCCGCCTCCAAGTTTCATGACCCCTTGTTGCACCTGCAGCATTCCCCCGCCTCCCTTCAGTGCATACCCCCTCCCCCATTTGCAACATACCCCCACCCTCTTTGCAACATTCTTGCACTCGTCCATTTTGCGGTCATAGTACTACCGTCGAAGCACTGTACAGAAGTCGAAAAGAGGACCTTAAAAATATTAGGTTATATTAAAAGACAGTTCCAGTTTCGGAACAAGGAGACTGTAATGTCTCTTTATAATTCACTAGTCAGACCTCAACTGGAATACTGTGTGCAGTTTTGGTCTCCATCCGTCAGGAAGGACATAGAAAGGTTAGAAAGAGTACAAGCAAGGGCTACAAAATTGATCCCTTCAATGAGAATGCAAAGCTACCAACGGAGATTGGAGCGCCTAAATCTGTTTACCTTAGAGACGAGGAGGTTGCGGGGTCAGCTTATTCAAGTCTTCAAGATGCTCAAAGGAATAGACAGGGTAGATTACAGAAACTTATTCTCACTTAATGCCAATCCGACAAGAAATAATGGGTTTAAACTGGAACTAAAGACAATTAGGACCTCTGTCTGCGGGAATTTCTTTTCCTATAAAATAGTTAATATCTGGAACCAACTTCCCTCAGAGGTTGTTTCCAGTCAAAGTGTAAATGTGTTTAAAAATAGGCTAGACAAAGTACTGAATTATCTCATAGTTTAAGACTAAAACATAACATAACAACTCTGCCGGAGTTCGCTTGCACGGTGACTCTTTGAGCATGCTAAATATAGAGCTATTTATATATTCTCCACTTTCCTGGAAAATTTCCTTGGCTACTTTTCCAGGGTCAAGGTATTTTCTTCAACCTTTTTCCGTACCTGCCTCTGGCAGGGAGGGAACGGAGGGTTGGGAGAGAGCCTTCTACTTTTCTATCCAGTTTTCTACTACTGCTAGGATAGTTGAAAGAAAAATAAACTTGTTTAATAACAGGAACCTCCCACAGTGGACCAGAAGGTCCTTGAGGCTTCCTTTTGTCCTTGTAACTCTCTGGCTGTTCGGGAAACGGGTCGTGCTTGGGGGCGGTCAGAATAGGGAAGGCTCCCTCCGTGCAATGCTTTTTAATGCTAGGTCGATTAGGAATAAGTTTTGCGAGCTACGGGCGCTCTTAGCATCAGAATACCAGGATATCGTTGCTATCACCGAGTCTTGAATTCATAATGATCGTAGGGACTACGTTGGGGAGTTCGAAATTCCCGGGTATAGAATGTGTCGCAAAGACCGCACCGGTGGGGAGGAGGGTGGGGTACTAATATACGTGAGGGACACGTTGAGTCCGGTTGACTGCCAGTTCCGGTTGGAACGGGATCTGCTTGGCGTCGATCTGAACGTGGGAGGGACGAACTATAGGTTAGTCTTGGTGTACGGACCTCCGCATCTCCTCCTCGAGGAGGATACAGCCTGTACACCGAACTCCGTAGCCTGCTAGTGGATAGGGTGTGTGTAGTGTTAGGAGACTTCAACTGTCGCGGCATAAAGTGGGAAGACAGGACTGCTGATGCTGAAGGGAGGAGGCTAGTTGACTTTCCTGATGAGAACTTCCTGACTCAGTGGGTCAGTGAGCCTACACGAGGCGAAAGCGTTCTAGACTTAGTATTCACGACCGAAGACAACCTCGTCACTGGCCTCACCGCTGACGAATCGTTGGGCGGGAGTGATCACGGTCTGATTAGGTTCTGTGTGTGCGTCCCTCGGGTGAAGCGTAGTAACTCGAGAGGCAGTAAGCCCGATCTACGGCGGGCGGACTTCGTTAGCCTACAGGATAGCGTAGGTGAGATGGGGTTAGAGGTCGGCGGCGATGTTGAGGGAGTGTGGAGTGCATTCCGGGACGAGTTTATGGTGCTGCAGTCTGCTGCCATACCCTCAAAACCGGTCACCCCTACTTCAACGCAGCCTAAGTGGTTCAGTCGTGATATCGCTTCGGCTATCCGAAATAGGAAAGTAGCGTATAGGAGGGCGAAGGCCAATCGTTCCCATGAGAACACTGAAGCGTATGTCCGCCTGTGTAGGGAAGTGAAGGCGAAGGTTAGGCTAACGAAACGTAACTAAGAACTACGGGTGGCAAGCGTCTGCAAGTACTTTGCGGGAGTGTTCACCAGGGAGGATACCCGCGTCATCCCCGAGCCAGGCGTGAGGCACGAAGGTGCTGGCCTGGATAGTGTTCGATGTATCGCGAAAGTCGTTGCCGATAGAATAGACAAACTGAGCGCGTTTAAGGCTCCTGGGCCAGACCAGTTTCTCCCCAGAGTGTTGCGGGAGGTGCGCGACCAGGTGGCTCCCCACCTGGCTACACTCTTCAACAAATCGTTGGAGACGGGCCAGGTGCCTTGTGACTGGAGGGAAGCCAATGTGACCCCTATCTTTAAGAAAGGGGATCACGAAAGTCCAGGGAACTATCGTCCCATTAGTCTCACTTCAGTTGTAGGTAAATTATTAGAGAGGATAGGTCGTGTCTCACCAACTTGCTCGAGTTTTTCCACGTCATGTTGAGTGAGTACGATAAGAGTAGGGCGATTGATATACTTTATCTCGACTTTCAGAAAGCCTTTGATAAGGTACCTCACCGCCGGCTAATGGCGAAAGTGCCCGCGCTGGGTATCGGTGGGGAAATAGGTAGGTGGATTGAAAACTGGCTGAAGAATAGGCGGCAGAGGGTTGTAATTAAAGGGGTTAGTTCGGGTTGGGCCTCGGTCACTAGTGAGGTTCCTCAGGGTTCCGTTTTGGGGCCACTGTTGTTTATCATTTACATAAATGATATCGACGGTGGCATCGTCAGTCGGATCGCCAAATTCGCTGATGACACCAAGCTGGGGCCAATGTTGGGACGCCCGAAGCGATCGAACAACTGCGTGCGGACCTAGGTAGGATAGGAGAGTGGTCCGAAAAATGGCAAATGCCGTTTAACTTGGGTAAATGCAAAGTGATGCACATTGGCTACGCCAATCCCAAGTCGAACTACTCGATGTTGGGGAACAATATCGAGGCGACTGATTTGGAAAAGGACTTGGGTGTGCTAATCAGCAGCGACCTTAAGTTTACGAAACAGTGCGTAGAGGTGGAAAAGAAAGCCCAGAAGCTGTTGGGTTATATCAGGAGGCAATTTCAGTTTCGGAACAAGGAGATTGTGCTCTCTCTGTACAATTCTCTGGTTCGGCCGCACCTGGAGTATGCAGTGCAGTTCTGGTCGCCCACCCTCAGGAAAGATATTGACAGGCTGGAGCGAGTGCAGGCGAGGGCCACAAAGTTAATCCCTTCCGTTAGGCATATAGGCTACAATCGACGGTTACGTGCCCTGAACTTGTTTTCGCTGGAAACTCGGAGGCTGCGCGGTCAACTGATCGAGGTTTTCAAGCTCTTACGCGGGTTCAACGATGTCGATTTTAGAAGCATGTTTAGTTTAAATGATAACCCAACTCGCAACAATGGTTGGAAGTTGGATTTGAAACGGTTTAGGACTAGTGTGTGTGGGAATTACTTTACGTATAAGATCTGTGACACGTGGAACAGGTTACCTTCAGAAGTTGTGAACAGTTCCTCTGTGGATCAGTTCAAGAAAAGGTTAGACCAAATCTTGCACACTATTTGAGTGTGTAGAAAATTTTCCGTGGCACCCGTTGCCATTGGTACCTCCTCGGTATGGGCCGCAAGGCCTTTTGAGGTATTTCTTTTCCTTGTAACTCTCTCTCTCTCTCTCTCTCTCTCTCTCTCTCTCTCTCTCGACTTCATCGGAGGCGGACGTGCTGTGTGGTCTCTCCAGTATTTTTTTAGATAGTGACTAAGTGACAAAGTTTGATCTTATAAAATTTGTTAGATAAGTATAATTATATTTATTTACTTTATTATTGAGATTAGGCCAAACACTATTGCTTATTAATTAGACTTAATTTATTTTTAATTAGACTTAATTTATCCTTTTCCGGTTTTAACGTACATAATTCCGTACTGTTTAAATTCTGTGTTTTCGGCTGAGTTTCTCTGGTAAAGTTAACGTGAAATAATTTTGCATTGTTTTAGATGGTCGTCACAGATTGCATTTTCAGACGAGTTACATAGTAAGATTTGTATATTCGAGTCTATTTCCGTTTCCGGTCGAAACACGTGCTCTCACAGGTCCATTTCCCACATTTACTACTTCGCCCCCACGATCCGTTGTATAAATTAAAATAACATATTATATTATTTAAAGTAACAGCATTCTGCATTGTTATAAACGGCTCCCTACAGATCCCATTCAGTTCCGTATTCAATTCCATTTCCAGTCTGTAACACGTGCCACTCGTTTGCGCGTATTTATTTATTTCCGTATTTCTGCAGTCACCATTCCTCCCTCACTAACCAATATACTAATTAAAATAGCATTGTATTATTTAAGTTAATATCAGACTGCATTGTTACTAACGGCAGCCCACAGGTTCCATTCAATTCTGTATTCAGCTCAGTTTCCGGTCTGTAACACGTGTTTATTTCCGCGCTCACCATTTCCCCTCTCACCATCCGTTATTAAAGCAACATATTGTATTATTTAAAAGTAACGTATCGTATTTTTAAAGTAATATATTATATTATTTACAGTAACATATCTTAAAGTATCGTATTATTTAAAAAGAACATATCGTATTTTTTAAAGTAATATATTTATTGTATTATTTACAGTAACATATCGTAGCGTATCGTATTATTTGAAAGTAATATTTTATTTAAAGTAACATATTGTATTATTTAAAGTAACGTATCATAAAAAAAAAAAAATATGACAGGGCCAGCTAAATTGAAAGCGGAATGCTTTAAATGTAAAGTTAATCATTAGTGCGTCGACTTCCCTGAAGGTAATATCAGCGACATCACATCCCTCAGTATATGTTTGTTTTGTAAACTTAGAGAGAACCACGAAAGGGAAGTTAAAGAGCTAAAGGAATTGGTAAAAAAGCTTGAAGCTCGGGTCGTAGCACTGGAAATCCAACCCAGTGGAAAAGATCAGACTGAAAACACATCAGCAGATTTAAACTGTAAGGTTAACCATCTAGATTCTAGAACAAAGCGTGGCTCACTTGGAAAACAGAGTGAATATTCCGGAAAGTAGAACGGAGGAACGAGAATTCCACTTGGTCAAAAATAAAAGACCCTCCAAACCAAAACCAAAACTTAAGGATTCGGAACCCATTACCGTCAAAAATGTTTTACTTACTTGCCGACGAAGAGGATGAATCCTTTTTAATTGGGGATTCTATGGTAAGGAATCAAGGGGACTTTTTAGGAGCAAGACGCGTGACCAAGAGAAAACTCCGATGTTTTCCAGGTGCCACGAGCCAGATAATTAATAGGGAATTAGTCAGAATTAATATCAAGAATAAGAGTTGCCCCATTATTGTACATGTTGGTGGCAATGACGTTTTTCTGGGAGGGACAGGAGGGCAGACAGAGTCCATTATAAAAGAGTTCAAGATCCTAACCGACAAGGTTAGGGATAGGACAGATATGGGTATGGTCGTAGGGATTCTCCCTCGAATGCGTGCTAGTGACTATACTCTAAGTAAAGCCATTAGCATAAATAAAAAGTGAAAGCATGTGTGATGAAAAAGGCCTAAAGTTTGTTGATTTTTGGCCTACATTCTACGGAAATGGGGAATACTTTGGTTCGGACGGGATACATTTTAATCAGAAGGGGAAAAGGAAGTTTGGTGATTTACTGAACATTAATTTGTATAATCTTTTTAAACTAGGACCCCCCAAACCAGCAATTGATCCTGCTCCCCCAACTGTTAAACCTACTCCCCCAGCAGTCGGTCCTACTCCTCCAGCAGCAGCTAGTCCCCCTCCAGCAGCAGCTAGTCCCCCTCAAGCAGCAGCTAGTCCCCCTCCAGCAGCAGCTAGTCCTCCTCCAACAGCAGTTAGTCCACCTCCAACAGCAGTTAGTCCACCTCCAACAGCAGTTAGTCCACCTCCAACAGCAGTTAGTCCACCTCCAACAGCAGTTAGTCCACCTCCAACAGCAGTTAGTCCACCTCCAACAGCAGTCAGTTCAACTGCGTCGGGAAACGACTAAGGCCAGTTAGGAAAAATCACAATTTAAAATCTCTCAAAACTGTGCTCTTCATTCATTCTGAAACAAGGGATTTTGTAGGAGAATTTGAAATGGTAGGTTACAAAATGTTTCACAAAGATAGGAATGGAAGGGAAGGCAGCGGTGTACTTTTGTATGCTCGGGACTTCCTGCACCCTGTAAACAGTAATATCGTATCTGCTCATGAAATGTTGGGAATTGATCTAAACCTAAATAATAAAGTAGTGCATCTACTACTAGTATATAGGCCACCTCACTACCCCGTTGATAAGGATATAAACTTGTATAACCAATTAAGCAGAATAGTGAATAATAAGATCAGTTTGATTTTTGGTGATTTCAATTGTGGTAATATAAATTGGGAAAACAAAACAGCTAATGCTGAGGGCTCAAGACTGTTGGAATTTGCAGATGATAACTTAAGTCAATGGGGTGACGGTCCTACAAGGGGTAATAATAAACTAAACTTCATATTCACGAACGAAGATGACCTAGTCTCTAACCTGACTATTGGTGAAAATTTGAGTAACAGCGATCATAATTTGATTAGGTTTGACCTCAGGGTTCCAGTTAATACACGCGAAAAGACTCGTGAAAGACGAGATTTCTCGAGAGCAAATTTTGAAAGCTCCCGAAGTAGTTTAAACACACCTGAAGTTCTAATAAATAAGGATGTCAGTCACCTGGAGCTCTTACAGGGATCAATTTAGAATATTACAGAACACTTTTATACCCACTAAAATAGTTTCCTGTCAACAAAGTCGCCGAAGTGGTTTAACAACGAAATCAGCAGTGCTATTACGGGAAGAAATAGAGCCTACAAACTACTAAGTCGCATTCAACCAGACTAATTCAGAAAACTATATAAACCTACGTAGGAGGGTTAAGTCCTTAATTAGATCAGCCAAACGTGAAGAAGCTAAAGTTGCCTCACTCTGTAAAGTTAACCCTAAAGAATTTTTTGCCCATGTTAATAGCAGAAAGCCAATTAAAAATTCTGTAGGCCCCCTAAAAGGTAGAAATGGCATACTGAAATTCGGTGATAAAGATATAGCTAATATGTTAAACGAGTTCTTCGTTACAGTCTTCACGGAGGAAGACACAATAGAAGTGCCAAGTCCTCGGATTACATATGACAGTGACCAGCATGTAGAGACCATAAGTTTTACGAGAAATGAGGTACAGCAATTAATTGATAAGATGAACAAATACAAATCACCTGGCCCCGACTTATTTCTTCCAAGGATATTAAAAGAGGTTAGCCACAATGTTGTTGACGACTTAGTAACCATATTCAAACAATCAATCGAGTTAGGGAAAGTTCCAACCGACTGGAAGTTAGCAAATGTAACACCAATCTTTAAAAAGGGTGATAGGGAAAATCCTTGTAATTACCGCCCATCAGCTTAACATTAGTTGTCGGCAATCTGCTGGAATCCATCATTACAAAACATATTGTGTATCACCTTGAATCTAACAATCTAATTTTTTATTCTTAACATGGATTTAAGCGACATAGATCCTGTCTGACAAACCTGTTAGAGTTTTTCCATAATATGCATACACTATACGATGCAAGTAGGGCAATAGATATAGTGTATCTCGACTTTAAAAAAGCCTTTGACAAAGTCCCTCACGCGAGATTGATGGCTAAAGTCAAAGGACTAGGAATCACCGGGCTCGTTTCCAAATGGATTGAGGATTGGTTAAAACAGAAAGCAGAGAGTGGTAATAAATGGAGTGGCTTCGGAGTGGGTGCTCATCACCAGTGGTGTCCCACAGGGTTCCGTTCTGGGTCCTTTATTTTTTATCATCAATATTAACGATATAGACATCGGGCTTCTAAGTACGATCTCCAAATTTGCAGACGATACAAAATTAGGAGGTAGTATAGGTACTGAGGAGGGTGTAAGAATGCTTCAGAATGACCTTGACAGGTCGGGCGAATGGGGTGCTACTTAGCAGATGCCATTCAACTTGGACAAAGGTAAGGTAATGCACATAGGTTATAAAAACCCGAAGAACGATTACTTTCTTTTGGGAATGAACTTGACTGAGACCAATCTAGCTAAAGAAAGACTTAGGAGTCAATATCAGCAACGATCTGAAACCGTCGAAGCACTGTGCAGAAGTTGAAAAGAGGGCCTTAAAAATATTATGCTATATTTATTAAAAGACAGTTCCAGTTTCGGAACAAGGAGACTGTAATGTCTCTATAATTCACTAGTCAGACCTCAACTGGAATACTGTGCACGGTTTTGGTCTCCATCCCTCAGGAAGGACATAGAAAGGTTAGAAAGAGTACAAGCAAGGGCTACAAAATTGATCCCTTCAATGAGAATGCAAAGCCACCAACGGAGATTGGAGCGCCTAAATCTATTTACCTTAGAGACGAGGAGTTTGCGAGGTCAGCTTATTCAAGTCTTCAAGATGCTCAATGGAATAGAGAGGGTAGATTACAGAAACTTATTCTCACTTAATGCCAATCCGACAATAAATAATGGGTTTAAACTGGAACTAAAGATATTTAGGACCTTTGCGGCAATTTCTTTTTCTATAAAATAGTTAATATCTGGAACCAACTTCCCTCAGAGGTTGTTTCAAGCCAAAGTATAAATGTGTTTAAAAATAGGCTGGACAAAGTACTGAATACTCTCATAGTTTAAGACTAAAACATAACGTGACTTTGCAGGAGTTTGCTTGCACGGTGTCTCTGTGAGCATGCTAATTATAGAGCTTTTTATATATTCTCTACTTTCCTGTAAAATTTCCTTGGCTACTTTTCCAGGGTCAAGGTATTTTCTTCAACCTTTTTCCATACCTGCCTCTGGAAAAGAGTAAGTGGAGGGTGGGGAGAGAGCCTTCTACTTTTCTACTACTGCTAGGATAGTTGAAAGAAAAATAAACTTGTTTAATAACAGGAACCTCCCAGAGTGGAACGGAAGGTCTTTGAGGCTTCCTCTTGTCCTTGTAACTCCTTGTAACTCACTCTCCCCTTCAGAAGTTGTGAACAGTTCTTCTGTGGATCTGTTCAAGAAAAGGCTAGACCGAATCTTACAAACTATTTGAGGGTGTATGAATTTTTCCCTGGCACCCGTTGCCATTGGTACCTCCTCGGTATGGGTCGCAAGCCCTTTTGAGGTACTACTTTTCCTTGTAACTCCTTGTAACACACTCATTAATTCCATAATCATTTGGAACACTTGCATCTTTTACCAAAAGTGTTTTTTTTCCCCATTATTACTATGTTTGGTTTGGTTACTCTGTTTTCTGTGTGTTCCTGTGGGTATGATGGTGTCATAGAAAATGGTAATGTCTTCATTTCCAATGATTGGTTGTGGGTTATGATCCCGCCTTTTCCCTGTTTGGTGACTGGCATCTGGTGCTTTTTGCATAGGCACCAATGGATGAGTCTACATATCTTATGTCTGTATAATATCCATCTTCCACAAGTGTTTGTACACCAACATTAGCTGTTCCATATTCTCTACTTCCTTTCAGCAGAACTGGCATTTATCATTAAGTGAAATGCCAGCCATCTTTTTAAATCCACTTGTGTATAGTGCTTGATCTTAAGCAATAAGCATCCATCACACTTTACTCTCCATCAGAAGCTAAGGTGTCTCTATATAACCATTCAAGAAATCTCTCCTTATCAATGTAATCTTTTTCTATTTCTACTGCAAATTTGCCTGCTCTGACACTGCCTCAACTGCTCCACTTTTTCATTTTGTTGATCTCCAGTACACTCTTTCCAATTCTTTTGTGCTATTTCAGGTGATTGTCTTTTTGGTATTTATTTCACTTCATGAATGTTAGTTGGTGTAAAGCGTTTTGTTAGTTGGGTGACTGAGGGTTTTGGCTATGATTCTTGTCATGATGTTTGTGTACAAGGTTCTTCCATCTGTCTGTTGTCACAATCTTCCACACAGCTATCTCCTTACTTTCAGCATGCAGCTTTAAGTCATCCATAAATAACAAATGGTTTATGGTCATGGTTGGATCTGTCTTCCCTCTGACAGGTTGCAGCCGCTATTGCCTTTCAGAAGTTTGTTTAAGGGGTTCAGGGTGAGGCAATAAAATGGAGGTAACAAACTGTTACCCTGGAAAATACTCTTTGGATATTGACATCCCCTAATTTGATTTTGCTCTGTTCATGGGTTAGGGTTATATTCATTCTCCAATGCTCCATTCTTCTGCTTAGAAAATGTATTGTCTTATTGTCTGTATTATACTGTATAGCTTCATACATTCTAAAATCCATGAATGGAGCACGCTGTCAAAAGCATTCTGATTTCTCCATCTTTTCTTACAATCTTCAATTATAGTTTGGTTGATTAAAGGCTTACCCTTCATTCTGAGACATCATTTTCTACACCCTTTCTCTTATTCTAGGAAATTGTTCTATATAAGATAGCTGTATACGTGATCTGCTATTATTAGTCAATAATTTATATAGAGTGGGTAAACAATAGATAGGCCTATATTTTTGTGGGAGGTGAATTTTTTGTGACTTTGGTATTAGAATAGTGTTCTCTGTCACCCATTCTGGGGGCACGTTCCTCACCATTTATCATTTGTTGAAAGGCCTGTTTATAATACTTATGTAGTGGAGTAGTCTGTTTAATCCAAAAGTTTGGGAGCTGGTCTGTTCCTCAACTTTTGAAGTTGGTAAAGCTTGCCCATTTTGATCTAAGGTTTTTGCATTATAGTGATGTTTTCTATTTGTTGTTTATCTCTATTGACCTGTCTCACTTCCTTTATCAAATCAGCTTCATTCTTGTGTTGCACTACCTTGGAAAAGTTGGCTCTAGTAGTTATCCAGGGCATTTTGGTCTGGCAGTTGCTTTACTTTTATCGTGTCTCATATTAGATTTTTATAAAGAGCACATGGGTTCTTTGCGCATAAATGATTTTGTTTTTAGTTTTTTACCTCAGCTCACTTCTTTATTTGTTGAGCTAATACTTTAATTTAATTTATGAACTCTTAAATGCTCTGAAAGATGACATTTCCATGTTGTGGTGTAAGAACATTTAAAAGGTTTTTCCTCTTTTCTGGCTTATATTTTCTTTTTACTTTTTCTTTTCATATTCTGGGGACCCCAGCCCAGGGTCAAACCAGATCTGTGTTCATCTGTTAACAATGCTTCCAAGGGCTCTTTTCAAGATAGTGACACTATCCTGAATTGTTTCCAGTTATGTCTCTGGGGCTGTTGGTTTGTTAGATATCTGTTCTTGATAAGAATTTAAATTCTTTTTGAGCAACCCAGTTGCTCCCATTATCACTGGTATTATTTCTATTTCATATAGCAACCAGGTTCTTTTTACATGATTTTTTAGATCTAGGTATTTGGTTATCTTTCCCCTTTCTGCTTGGTTTACTCCATAATAGTTGGGGATGCTTATGTCAGTAATCTGTCCCTTTCTTTTCTCCCTGTCCCATATTACTATATCAGGGTTCATCGCTCTGTTTTGGAAATATCTTCCTGTAGGAATGATTTTGTCATTATATTAGATGACCAACACTTTCCACCTCAGCATGATAGAATCTACACCTATCATTATTACTGAGCAGCCATTTTTTAAAAATTTATTTGTTAGAAGTGCAAGATATTGAGCTGTTCTCCATCATACAGCAGAACTCCTCCTTACCCATTCCAATAATCCTTCTTTATTCATGTAGTCCTTCTGAAGTTCTTGATAGTGTTTTCCAACCCTTTGGTGTTGGTTCCCATTCTTCTGCACATTTGGCTTGTTGTTGTAGGAGAAATATTTTTGCAACTTTTTCGAGCAATTAACATGGCTGGCACTCTTTCAGTGTCTATTTCTTCTGTCTTACTATTCCCTCCAAAGTGCTGGGCTAGTTTGGTTATAGAAGTTTGTTGAGTTACTCTTGTGGGGTAGTATTCATGAACTGGAGCTATTGTAGGGTTAGAAGAGCTCCTCAGATACTGCCCAATGCTGATGGTCAATGATTGGTGCAGCTAGTTAACCTGTCAATCCCATCCCTCCCAATTTTCCTGGCAGGTTCAATCTGGGAAGACACTGGATCCAGTATGTTATTCTATTTAGAGTGAGGAATTTCCTGGTCTTAACATTTAGTTTGTTCAGGTCTGATTGCAACCAGTCTATTATCCCTATACTATAATTAATAACAGGGATAGCGAGTTAATTTATAGCCATTATTTTGTTTTTTGATGCAAGTTGGGTCTTGCAGATCTTTTTCAGTCTTTGCACATACTCTCCACTGATTTTCTCTCACATTTGCCAATGTTCTATATTACCCTTCTCTTCTATTCCAAGGTATACTGGTATACTGTCTGCAATCAGACCAGTAAGTAGTTTTTGGTGGTAGTGAGGCAGCAAATTGAGAAGTATTTATTTGGGAGATTTATCTCATAAGTTTTAGGGATGGGGGTTGTATCTTGTATGCCTAGGGTGACCAGATTTTTGCGATCCAATGCGGGACGGATCCATTGGTACACTAATATACTCGTATGATATCTCGATAACACTCCCACAGGTCAACCAATACCTTTTAAAAGTATTTTGCAGCACTCTATAGGCATTTTACTTTATCTTTCAAAGATATATAACGGACAAATAATTGTACTACCAAAAAGTAATTTTGTATAGTTTGCTTACCTTACACTTTTTTTCTCTTCATCAAAATCTTTACTCTGTAAAAACGTTGTCAAAGGCCTACTTGATGAAGCGCAGGCATCAGCTTGTTTATGCTTAGTAGAGTTTAAATGACGTTTAATGTCACATTTCCCACCACTTGCAATTGAAAAAGTAAAAAAACATTTAACACATTTGACCATGCTCTCACTCTTTGCTTCTTTAATAAAAGGATATTCTTTTTCTAAATCTTCATTGAAAGTGCACTTTCTTTTTTAAGTAATTTTTAAAATGTATGGGTACTCTGACAATTAAATAACACGTCAACACCATTATAATTCAAAATTTTAACTGACGAACGTCGGCCGTCGAGGTCTGTCGTACTAGAGGTTTCAAAAACTTTTTAAAACGTTTATGAGGGGATGCGCGGATGCCAGATCTACGATAATGAATACAAATTACATTTCATTTGTACGAAAATTGCATAAATACAAGAATGCGGGACATTGCATTGTCCCGCATTGGTCAATGTTTTTTGCGGGACAGTCCTGCAAAATGCAGGACGTCTGGTCACCCTATGTATGCCATTCTAGTGTTTCTTCTCCCCTGCAAAATTCTGTGAAAAGCGCAAGTGTAATGATGGTGTAATGCCATGTTCTGTTTCAGCCAGAAATTTGGGAGCTTATCTAGGCCAGGATTTTTGAAGTTGGATAATCTTGTCAATTTCTTTCTTACCTTATCTTCCATCACAAATAACTCCTCCATTTCCAGTTTACACTCATTTGCTACTCTGATGGTCTCTATCCAGTCGGCATCCTGGGGCTTCAAAGAAGGGATTCCAGTATGACTCCATCTGACCTGATCTGGTGGGTCATGGACTATTATTCTTTCTCTTGAGATTTTGGTAAAAGCCTCTAGGGTTTGATGAAAATTGTTTGTTATGGTCTTTTATGTTTATCTGCTTTTGTTTATTCCTGATTCTAGTGGCTATGGCTAGGATTCTTCCCTCCAATTCTAGCACCTTGTCATGTAGTTCACTCTCTCACAAGTTATACTCTTTTATTTTCCCTATTTATTTTTGAGTTTTCCTTGTGGAGATGCTTCAAAATATTGTTTCATTTGGTTCAGTTCATGCCTGGCTCGTGTAAGCTGTTTAGTTAATTCAATTTTCCAGGGAGGAGGTTTTGGTTTACACTTTTGTTTTGTCTGGGGGTGGGGCGTTTTGGTTTGAAATTTGGGATAAGTTTCTTTTGCATATATAGGCCAGAAGTATAATTTATTTGATTAAGTTCAGTGAGATCTGTGTTGGCTGTGACTAATCTATTAATTGCTACATTTACTCTGTATAACAGTTGTTTAAATTGTCTATTTTTACTGAGTTTGATCAATTGCAGCTGGTTTTCCATACTCATGGTTTTAACTACTTCAATTTGATTTGTTAATTCCTCCTCCATTTGTATTTGCTGTAAATCTATATCTTCATGCCATGGTGGTGGAGAAGGGGGAGGGGTTCTTAATGTGGATGGGGAAGGTAATGGTGAGTACCCATTCCTATCTGGTGGTTTGAGTTGGTTAGAAAATTTTAACTGGTATGCTGTTTGCTTTGGGTGTCCAATGGGCTATCAAATGAATCATCTCCAGCATTTTGTGCTGTGCCAAGGCATTGGAAGAGTCGAATAGGGTTCATTTTTTGGCTGGTTTCATTACGGATAAGCTTATCTATTTCACCATTCATGTATTCTATTTCTTGTTCATTAAATACTTTCTGGGCTACGAAGTTGTACTTTTGAGAAGTCAATCTTGCAGCTGGAGTCTTTCTCTCATATGTACAAAAGTGGAAGATTTCTCTCCATTCTCTTGTGATGTCTTTCTGTCTCTTATGTTTGTTTCTGGCGTACTTTGTAGCCCATATCAGTGTCCATTTCTCTTTTCTTGTCCATAATCTTTTCCTTTTCCCTCCTCTTTCTTCTTCTCTGGCAATGTAGTCCTCATTTTGAATTGAATTAAATAACCTTTATTTATTAATAATAAAATAAATGCATTCGTTTCAAATTAAAATGACATGAATAATTGTGGAGCTTAACTATTTATTTTATTTAATTTGGCCCTTAAGCTTTAGGCTTTACTGGGCTCTTATTAAAAATAAACAGCTAGTTGTTATTAATTAATAATAAATAAATAAATAAGTAAATAATGGTGACCTTGTATTTGTTATGTCAGTATTAATAAATTAAGATTAATACATGTTTTAACTATTAATATAGTTAAAACATGTATTAATCTTACTTTATCAATACTGACATGACAAACACAAGGTCACCATTGAAGGCACTATACCAATACCATACAAAGAAACCAATACTGTACACGAGAGATAAGAACTGAATAATCCCAAGAAATGTGTTTTTAATACTAGATTACACACGAGAAATTAATAATTAGTAAACAATAGTAATGGACATTAATCCTAGATTTTTGTTAGTATGCCATTATTAATCAGGATTTCAACTTGGTTTTTAACAAATTTACATTCACAATATTTTTTATATCGACATTTAAGTCATTCCATAGCTTCAATCCAATGAAAATGGGTAGTTTTTGAGATGAAGACAATCTAAA
Organism: Bathynomus jamesi; assembly: GCA_023014485.1. NCBI lineage: Eukaryota > Metazoa > Arthropoda > Malacostraca > Isopoda > Cirolanidae > Bathynomus > Bathynomus jamesi. The sequence continues at coordinate 611,979 of JAJOZX010001080.1, read as the reverse complement.
TTGAGGTATAACACGCTTTGATCTATTTCTGGTCTGATACGAGTGGATTTCTTGATGAGTTACAAAATATCTATTTACCCATTGTAAATTAATGATTTTGTTCTTACACTTGTAAATAAAAATAAAATGTGCCAGTTTGGTTATATCATTGAGCTTTAGTAGATTTAGCTCTTTAAATAATGCACTGGAGTGATCAAGAAATCAGCATCAGAAAATAACCTTATCGCTCGTTTTTGGATTACATAGATACCATTTAATGCATTGTTAGTGGAGTTTTCCCAAACAAAGGCGCACAATGTTATATAAGGAAGAACAAGAGTATGATAGAGTCAATAAAACTTCTTTAGGGACTACATTTCTAAGTTTAAACATTATAGCAACACTCCTTGAAATCTTTTTTGCGATATAATTTACATGATCACTCCATTGCAAATTCTTATCTAGCATTTCACCAAGAAATTTTGTTACAGTACACTCCTTTATAGCGATTTCATTAACATTAAGTTCATCAAGATATACATTTCTTTTATTAGTAAAAATCATGAAATTTATTTTGCTGGTATTTAGGAAGAGTTTATTGGTGGTCAACCATTTCATTACACTGATGAATTCTGAATTAAATATATTCTTAACTGAATTAACATCTTTGCAAGAAAAAGAGACAGTTGTATCATCTGAAAACATTATGAAGTTCAGTATATCAATGAATGCGGAAGGTCATTTATATATAATAAAAATAACAGTGAACCCAGAATTGAGCCCTGTGGCACACCATGTTTGATAAGCGCTTTAGTTGAGCAAAACTTGTTTACTGATACAAACTGATATCTGTTGGACAAATAACTTTTAAACCAATCACTGATTGCTCCTCTAAAGCCGTAACAATATAAATTATTAAGTAGAATGTTATGGTTTATTACATCAAACACCTTACTCAAATCCATAAATATTGATATTATTTCTTTGTTCTCTTTAGCTATATTTGCAATTTCCATAAGATTTAAGATAGCCATTTCCATTGTTTTATTATTACGGAAGCCATATTGATTTGGAGATAATAAATTGTAGGATTCCAAATATTGCTGCATTCTACATTTTACATTTTTTTCAAAAAATTTGCTGAACACAGATAATGAACACAGCAGCCTGTAATTTGTTGTTGTTGTTGGTTAGCTGAACAGCCCACCCTGATCGAGCAAGCTGGTGGCACGCAGGTAACCAATCGCCCTTTCTGGAGTGGACCAGAGGTTCAGCGCACTAGTGATGTGTTGTGTTCTATGTTGTGCTAGAGCGGTACAGTCTGCCATAATGTGTTCAATTGTTTGTGGTGTGTCCTGGCACAGGTGGCAGGTGTCGTCTGTGGAGTTGTCTAGTCTGTGTTTATATATTTGTAAGTTGGGGTGATGTCCACATCGGAATCGTGCTAAGTTAACTCAATCCAATCTGCTCAGGCTGGTCTCTGACCTGTCAATGGGTGGCAGCTTCGCACCCAGGACCGCATTCGGACCGAGTCGTGTCAGTTCTTTGTGGGTTAGGTGTATGTGTATGTGTTTTCCGTACTGTGTGATGTCTGTGGGGCATGGTATGGAATGGAGTATTTGGTTATAATGTCTCTCTGGTGTTACCTTAATGGTGCGAGGTGTCGATGCATGAATGTACATGTAGTGACAAGGGTGTTGTGGGTTAGTTGTCGCTGCTGCCATGAATTGTGTTCCCCTGGTGTCTAAATGTTCCCTAACTTTCAGTATTTTTGTTTCTGTGTGCAGGTGTTCTATTGGTGTTGTTTGAATGCATCCTGTAATGATGTGAAGTGCGTTGTTTTGTATTGTCTGTAAGGTGTTTGTGTGTGTTTGAGATAATGGGTGCCCAGCATGGGCTAGCATAGTCCATAACTGAACGAATATATTTTTTGTATATGAGTGATGTTGTTTCTTCCTGGTGTCCAAAGTTTGTGCTTGTTAGTACCCTGAGCGTGTTATGTCTTGACGTACATTTTTAATGTCTTGAATGTGGTTTGCAAAAGATAATGATGTGTTGTATGTGACCCCGAGTATTTTGGTCCTGTGAGTGTGTGGAATGTTGGTGCTGTTTAGTGTAAGCTGTGGAGTTATCTGGTGTTCTTTTGTGTGGCTTGTACGCAAGGTGATGGTTGATTTTGTGGGTGCTACTTTGTCTCTATTGTGTGAGAGCCAGTCTTGTTTACTGTTTATGTATGTTTGTAGGTTATTTGTAGTGATGTCGATGATGTTGTGGGTGGATGTTAGAGTGATGTCATCTGCATATGATAAATATCCTTAACAACTATATTCACTGTATGATTATAATCATACAGTGAATATAGTTGTTGAGGATATTTACCAATGTCCAAAAGTTGTTAGGGCAACTCTTTCTCTTTTCCCCCAGATTAACCTAGAATAAATTCCAAAGCAGTTGCAGGATGGGAAACAAATGAGTGGTCCTTGTTGAGTCGAATTTTCGGTAACTACTCCCGTTATCGCGTTTTCCCTGTCTTGTCCCACATTTCAAAGGTTAATTCCATATTTCACATTAATTTTCAAATTATTTGTTTTTATTCTAGATTTAAAGTATAATTTTTAAAAGTCAACCTGAAGTCGTTTTAAAACTCTCACTAGTCTTTCCAGTAAAAATTATGGATCACCTGAAGATCAGGGCTTCCAGCCTTCTTTAGTTAGCTTTATAAGGCGAACTAACGAAAATATCACGACCTAACCTAACCAATCGTCAAGGGCGTACATTTGACTTAACGATTGGTTAGGTTAGGTCAGGGCCGTTTCTAGCCATTAGGGGGCCCTAAACAGTATACCCATTTGAGGCCCCACCCCTCCATCCACCAACTCACGCCTTACTACATCACCTCAGCACACACATACAAAAAAATGACTCTAATAAAAAACAATTATGAAACAATTTTAATGAAACAGTTATGTCCAAAACAACAAATATATACTTTCAGAAGACAAACAGAAAAAATACTCTTCATGAAATTCCTGAAAATTAGCTTATACATTATTTAGAATAAATGACAGAACTATGTATAAAAAAATAATGCAATTATCAACTACCAAACAATTACTAACTCTACGATACAATCGTGTAATAGCTAACAGTTATACAGAACAGTTTGTATCTTCAAAATTTTTGCCTCCCTCCTAGATTTTTTTCTGGGCGAAATCATCAATAACATCATCATATGAAATCTCCCTGCCAACATCTGGTTGATGCTTATGATGCCAAGGCCACTGAGGCGATCCTACCCTATTGATGATCTGAGGTAGTTCTTGATTAGCTTCATCTTAGAGAAGCTCCTCTCGGCTGACGCTACTGTTACAGGTAGAGTACAGGCAATTCTTAGTGCAACCCAGAGATTGGGGTATAGTTCCTCCAGTTGCTTCTGATGAATGAAGGAGAGAAGCTCCAATGCAGTCATGTTGTGTGAAGGTAAAGTCGGCAAGTTCTTAACTTCGAGGGCCAGTTCTCTTCCATCAATGTCAGAGTCAGCTCCAGAGCTCAGTATCTTAGAGAGCTTTTCACACTTGCAGGACAAGTCTTCCTTGTTCATTGTGGTGAAGTTTAGGGGAACCCCAAATATGTCCCTCACATCATCTAATGTTTTGAATCTCTCATTTATTGACCCGATGGCACAATCCACCACCACATTGAAAAATTTGACTTCCAGCCTCTTTAAGGCTTCTGTAAATGGTTCGTCAGGAGCTTCGTAAGCAAAGTGCTTTTTTGTGGATCTGAGCCTCTTCTCCTTCAGCACAGCCTCCACATTCATTTCTTCAATATGTCCCTAGCTACGACTTGTGCTGCAACAAAACCTGTGTTTCTGTAGCTGGTGAGTGAGTCTTTGTTTTGTGAGGAGGTTGACTGCCACATCAAACTGCATTGTAGGAGACTGCAGAAGTTTGCTCACATGGTTAACTGCATGAAGAATGTCATACCATACTACTGTGCAAATCTGAAAGCGATAAGACTTGTGCTTCAGTCCTGGCTATGGCATCTGTGGCATTGTTTCTGACTTCCAACAGGGCCTCTCTGATGTTGTGGCTCTGGTATCGCACAGCCTCAATGCTCTTAAGCCGGCTCTCCCACCTGGTTTCACTCCAAGACTTGAGTGTTATGTTCACGTGCTTCTTTAGGATTATCCATCTCTGTGTAGCTGCTGCAAAAAGGTTGTACAATTTTTGTACGTTGCCAAAGAAGCTGATGGCATCTGCGGAAGCTTTAGCTGCATCAGCCACTACAAGATTCAGAGTGTGAGCCCCACATGGAACATAGAGTGCACGACAGTTCTTCTCTAATAACTAGGCTGACCATACGTACCGTTTTGAACGGGACAGTACCGTTTGTTTTATATTTCCTGGCCGTCCCGTCGTTTTAATAAAAATGTCAATTTTGTCCCGGTTTATGTACTTATTTTTTCATGAATACAGAATATTACATAACCCCGTCCCTTTTTTGCCATCCCAATGTCCCGTTTTTGTCTCAAGGAAATATGGTCAGCCTACTAATAACTTTGCCTGAACACCTTTGTTCTTGCCCTTCATGTTCGCTCCGTTCTCATATGACTGTCCTCTGCAGTCATCTTCAGAATCAGAACTGATAAACCCAGGCCTGTACTTTCTGAAGCCTCAAGAAAGCCCAAGAAGTATTCTTTTATTTCTGGTACTTCACCCATTTTAACAGTTCTGATAATAATCGACATCTGTTCTTGGTGGCTTATGTCTGGAGTGCAATGTAAAATGAGTGAGTAATATTTAGCTTGTTTTATTTCTGCAACAATGGCATCCAAGATCTTCCCACTAATGGACCCAATGAGCTCATTTTGAATGATGTTTCCTACGTAATTTGAATGACTATATTGGCCACTTTCGACTCTGCTAATGTGTTGTTTCATCGCTGGATCAAATTTGGCAAGCAGCTCAACCTCCTTCAAGAAGTTGCCATTGTCTCGATTGTACAATGTAGAGGAAGACCCCCTGAAGGCAAGGTTTCTCTCTGCCAGTGATTGGATTATACTTACAAGACGTGTGAGAACATCTCGCCAGCGTCTTCGCTCTACCTCCATTAATGACATTTCAGTTTGGTCAATGGTCCTCCCAGTTTTTAGCCGCAGTTCCAGATCCTTCCATGTTGCCATGTTATCTGCATGTTCTGAACTATTTTCATGGACTTTCAGAAGCGAACCAAAGTTTATCCAGTCTGAAAGTCCATCCGTAATTAGTTTGTACGACTTCCTTGAAAACACCTTGCAGCAGAAGCAATAAAGAGCATCATTCCTTCTAGAGTACATCAGCCAGCTTCGCTTTATTTTTTCCCCATTAATTAATGTTCTGTACATGTAATGGTGATGAAAGCTTCTACCGTCCACTCCTTTAAGGAATGTGAAATCTGGACTGATTTGAAATGGTCCTCGAGACACCAGATCTGTCTTCAAGGCATCTGACAGGACAACTGGCCAATCATACGGATCAAGTGGTGGAGCAGATCTTGGTTCTTGTTGCTCAGTAGAAATACCTGTGTGTGGTGTTTGAAGCTGAACAGAAGATGGGCCACTTGTTGGTTCATCAAGCTCTGCTTCTACTGGTGTTTGAGGTTGCATAGAGGATGGTCCTGCTGTTGGCTCATGATGCTCATCAGGCTTTGCTGAGGATGGCTTTTCCAAATATTTCAGTAGTGCTCCTGAGAAGAACATAACATTACATATTCTGTTAATTTTTGCTAAAATACTCTTTCTTATCTTGTTTGATAATTAATTGATGTGTGAACAGAATTTAAGGTGATGTGATCCATTAAACTTCACATTTCGAAATACTGGGTGATCCAGATAAATGGGACCCATAAAAAAAAGCCAAATATTCTTAATATTTAATTCCTTTCATAAAAACTATATATCATTCGAAAGAGTAGAGTTACAAGTTTATTATGAAATATTTATTTTTTAAAAATGACTCCTTTCAAATGTGCTCCATTAGTTGCCAAGCATTCCAGTGTTCTCGCTTGTAAGTTCTGCATCACTTTTGCAAGTGTGCGCGGTGGTATGGCCTGTATCTCATTTGTGATGGCGGCCTTCAATTCTTGCAAGGTCGTTGAGTTATTTCTGTAGACCCTACTCTTTAAATATCCCCAGAGATAATAATCTAAGGGAGAAAAATCCGGAGACCTTGCGGGCCATTCAACGTCTCCAAATCTTGAGATTAACTCGCCTGGAAACCACTACTTAAGTTGCTTACCAACTCCAAATGGATTGCTCTGGTGGTAGCACAGGTGAAAAGACATATATAACCTTTGTTAGACTCCCCTCGCTCATTGTTAGAAAATCTAGAAGAGGAAGAACCATTGTTGTCCCAAGGCGATACGATGACTAAGCTGATTGATGCAGCATTGCTTGTATATATATTAAGTTAAGGTGTATATATATCCATCTCATAATTGTAAGGTTAGTGAAAAATTAAATTAATTTAGAACTAGCATTTTTGAGCTCTTGTGGCATCGTTGTTTGGTCACATTGTTGGCATCATTTTGGGATGCTGCGCGTCCTTTCTACTCGTTTGTGGAAGGTCGTACGTAAAGGTGTGGTTTGATAGAGAGCTCTCTTGCAATTCAGTTTGGTTGTTTAGATACATGATTGTTGCATCGTGCAATAGTCCAGGTTGCGTTGTTGTTGCAAGGTTCATAAAGAAGACCACAAATAGTACCCTTTTGTTTACCTTTTAAGTTCATGTAATTTAAGGTCTAAGGTAGGCCCGCATCGAGTCAGCAACCCTGAGGTTACCCTGAGGTAGGACCTAATAGGATCTCAAATCCGTAAAGTTTAATTTAGCTTAACTTGGGCTTTAGGTAGAACTTGCCCTTTAGAATTTGGCCGTTCACGGCTCAGCTGGGATTTCGAACCCGACAAATAAATAAAATAACATGGTCCTTCAGAACCGGATTTCTACCCCAAGACTGAGTCAGTGACCATTTTTCGGCAAAGTTCTGATTATGCAAATTGTATCCCAAGTTAGGCCTAGACGGGTTGAGTATTATTGAGTTAAGGTCCCAGGGTAAAAAGTTTGGTCGCCCAATTGCGAAACTTGGCCAGTCGTCTGTCGTTTTTTGGCCTACTTTTTTTCCGGTTTGGTTAATTTTGGGTTATTATTGAATTAAGGTCCCAGGGTAAAGTTTGGTCGCCCAATTGCGAAACTTGGCCAGTCGTCGGTCGTTTTTTGGCCTATATTTTTTCTGGTTTGGTTAATTTTGGGTCATTATTGAATTAAGGTCCTGGGGTGGAAAATTTGGTATTCCATACTGGTGTTTGGTTAGTACCCCACTCAGCAATTCAGTTTATTTGAAAGTAAAATTTGCGTTTGATCAGTTTGGTTAAGTATTTCTGCCAATTCAGCTCATTTGGTATTGAGCCCAAGGGTTGTTTACATTGAAGATGAGTGCATCTGAATTGAACAAATTTATAAAAAGGAGAAGTGCCTACAAAGGTCTAATTACAAAGGTCATTGCCACTATAGATTCTGCCATAGAGCAAGAGGATTTACGCTTAGTGACTGCGAAGCTTGCCATATTAGAAACTAAAAAGGTTGCTCTAAGTGAGGTAAATGTTAAAATTGAGGCTCTTATAGAAGAGGATGAAATAGAAAATAACATAATTTACTTTGAAGAGATTATTGATGATATGACTAACGTAGGCCTCCGAGCAAAAGAGTTTAGCAGCTCAGTACAGTTAGAGACCAGGTCTAATAATGAAACACAACACTCAACAAATGATGCTTGTGAAGTTAAGGTTAACAGATCTGTAGTTCAATTACCGAGGCTTGTACTCAAAACATTTTCTGGGAGTATTCAGGAATGGCAAGGATGGGCAGACAGTTTTCAATCAGCAGTTCATTCTAGTCAAGTGTTAAGTGCCGTGGAGAAGTTTAATTATTTGCGGTCCCTCTTGGAAGGGGAGGCAGCAAAGACTATAGCAGGATTAGCATTAACAGAGGCTAATTATAATGTGGCTTGGGATATATTAAAGAAACGGTTTGGTAAGCCAGAGATCTTAATTAAAAGCCACCTCCGTGCACTTTTAACTATACCTCCTGTTAATAATCCTAATAGTGTCAAGGAGTTACGGCAGTTATATGATGAATTTGAAATTAGAACTAGGTCTCTGGACAACTTGGGTGTAGGAATGGAAAAGTATGGTATAATGTTGGTTCCTACACTGGAGTCTAAATTGCCTAGCTCAATTTTGCTTGAATTAAGTAGGGGACACTCTGCAGAACATGTGTACATCCCCCTTCAGCAGATGTTAAGTCTTTTAGGCACAGAATTAGCAAGACGAGAGGGAGTTGAGTTTGCACAGTGGGATGGTAAACAAGAGGACAAAGGCAGGCACAGCACCAAAGTTTCCACAAAAAGGAATAGCCCAGGTACAGTGTCAGCTCTACATGCCTCTTCTGAGAATAAATTAAAGGGAATCAAGGAATGTATATTTTGCGAAGGCAACCACAAGTCATATAAATGTGAGGTGGCTGAGGCCTTACCCTTTGAGGAGAGAAAGGACAGGGTAACTAAGTCCACAGCATGTTTTAAATGTTTTTTGAAAGGTCATAGAGCAAGGTTTTGTAAGTTTAAAATTTTGTGCAAAAAATGTCATGGTAGGCATCAGCCATTATTGTGTGAAAACACTCTTAGTAGGCCTACCCCAGAAGTAGAGACATCAGTGGCACATGCCACTGCTATGCAAGGGAGTAAAAGTAAAGGGGGATTATTGCAAACAACTGCAGCCTTATTAATTGGGAATGAGGGAGAAGCTACTGTAAGAGTGTTGTTTGATAGTGGTAGCCAGTGTAGTTTTATTAAGACCAGAATTTCCAGAAAATTGAAGTTTAAAGAACTTAAGAGGGAAAATTTAAGAATTTCTGGGTTTGGGGGTTCCGTTCAAACCGAACCAAATTTAAGAAGGTAGAAGTTCTGGTTAAAGGGTTGTTACCGCAAAGTCCCACTATCAAGGTCCAAGCTGTAGAGATTGAGGAACTTTGTGCTCCAGTCACTACTTGTTTAGATATGGCATGTGTCCAAGAATTGCAAGTTAAAGGAATTAATTTGGGCAATAATAAGTTTGAAAGGACAGAAGATATTAGTCTTTTGATTGGAGCTGACTATTATTGGGACTTCATCACTGGTAATATTGTCCGCACATCTCGAGGCCCGGTAGCTATTGAAAGTAAGCTAGGCTGGATGCTACATGGTAGTTATTGCAATGAAATGGAAGTTAAGGCTCTCTTTGTTAAGATTGAGGAGAACAGCCATGGTCTGGAAAGGCATTTGAAAGCATTTTGGGAACTTGAATCTATTGGTATAAAGGACAACCAGGCAAGTACAGTGAACAATGATGTTTTAGAGCACTTTGAAAAAGGGATTGGGTTTAGAGATGGTTGCTATGAAGTTGGCCTACCATGGAAGGATTCTTGCAAACCCGGTTCAAACCTTCAGCTAGCTAATCGGAGGTTGGAGACTTCATTGTACAGGCTAAGAAAAAATGAGGAGTTGTTAATTGAATACGATGAGGCCATCCTAAGTTATGTAAGGGAGGGCTATGCTGAAAGGGTGCAAGGTGAGCTGGTGAGCCAGGAGGCACATTATCTGCCACACCATGCAGTGGTACGGCGAGACAAAACTACCACCAAACTGAGGGTAGTTTTTGATGGCTCAGCCAAGGACAAAGGTGGTGTGTCCTTGAATGACTGTTTGGATGCTGGGCCAAATTTAAATGCAGATTTATTTTCCTTGTTACTGAGATTCAGGTTTGGTAGAGTAGCATTGACTGCAGATGTGAAGCAAGCTTTTTTGCGGATAAAGTTAAAACCAGAGGACAGAGATGCAGTAAGGTATCTGTGGGTGGATACGAAAGACTTGTTGGAAAATGAACCTAAGGTTCAAGCATATAGAATGAAGTCAGTGTTGTTTGGCCTCAGCTCTAGTCCATTTCTGTTGGCAGCTACTATGCAGTACCATTTTAAGAAATATTCTGAAGTCTATCCTAACACTATTGAACACATAAGGAAAAAATTTTATGTTGATGATTTGCTATGTTCCGTGGATAATACAGAAATGGCTAAACAGATATTCATGGAGGCTAGAGCTATAATGAGGGAGGCTGGCATGGAGCTCAGAAAATGGCAGACCAATCATTCGCAATTACAAGAGTTTATGAGTCATTCCTCTGTAGTACCTGATGCAGCAGAAAGTATTGAGGATTCTGGTATTAAGGAGTTGTGGGCAATAGACGCAAAGGTGCTAGGCATCGTTTGGCAGCAAGATGATGATTTGTTTACCTTCAATGGGAAATCTTTAGAGCTGGCCGAGAATGAGACAAGGTGGACAAAACGTACAGCTCTTAGTTTGGCTTCGAAGGTCTTTGATCCTCTTGGATTCCTGGCTCCATTTGTGATAAAGTCAAAAATTTGGTTTCAGAGCCTCTGGGAAATTGGACTTGGTTGGGACCAAGAGTTACCTGATCATATGGTGGTAAGGTGGAAATATTGGTTCAAAGAATTGGCACATCTTGGAGACATTGAAATCCCAAGATGGTACTTTGGAGAGTTGAACAATAGTCCAGACAATTTGGAGCTGCACATCTTTTGTGATGCAAGTGAGGAAGCCTATGCAACTTGTATTTATATAAGAGGCGCATTGCAAGAAGAAGTAAGTTGCAGGTTGGTTGCTGCAAAGAGTAGAGTAGCACCTTTGAAAAGGCTTTCTGTTCCAAGGTTGGAATTGATGGGTGCCGTTATTGCTAGTCGGCTTGCAATTACAGTGCGAAAGTCTTTGGCCCTCTATGAAATTCCAAGCTATTATTGGACAGACTCCACTATAGTTTGGCACTGGTTAAGAAGTCAGGCAAGGAAATGGAAACCATTTGTTGCCAATAGGGTGGAGGAAATTCAAGCGCACACAGATCCCAAGCAATGGAAGCATTGTCCAGGCATCCAAAACCCCGCTGATTTATCAACACGAGGAATTTCGGTGAAAGATCTTTCACAATCAAGTTTGTGGTGGAATGGGCCAGAGTGGCTAAAACTTGGAAGTGAAAACTGGCCTTCTAATCAGTCTATTGTAGGAGAATGCCAGGCTGAAGAAGCATGGGTGAGTGAGGTGAGAAAATGCGCTGTGAACAGTTGTCAAGTTATGCAGCAGGACCCCATATTGAGGCTTGAGGACATTAGCAGTCTGAAAAGATTGTTAAGAGTGACAGCATGGATATATAGATTTACCAACAACATTAAGGGAGAAACAAGAAGGGAAGGAATTCTGAACAGTAATGAGATTCGGCAAGCCAGGAAATACTGGGTGGTATATGCGCAGAAGGAAAAATTTGGTGAAGAGCGGGAATTGCTCACCAGCCATCCATTACAGGTTCTACCAACACATTCTGCGCTCAAGGGTTTGGATGTGTTTTTGGATCAGAATTTATTGAGAGTAGGAGGTAGACTACAGTTTTCTGGGCTTCCAGAGGAGAAAAGACATCCAATTTTGCTACCTTCTGGGGGGCACTTTGTGGACCTTTTGATCCTGGATACTCATCATAAGCTGTTACATGCTGGAGTTAGAGAAGTGATAATAGAGATTAGACAACAATTTTGCATTCTCAAAATTAGACAAGTAGTGAAAAAGGTCTTGCATAAATGTGTGGTTTGCAAGCGTTGGAGTGCAAAGCCTTATTATGAAAAGGTGGCTCCACTTCCAAGAGAACGGTGTGTCTATACTGCCCCATTTGATGTAGTGGGAGTAGACTTTGCAGGGCCAGTCTATGTGTATGAGCGAGGGGAGTCTAACAAAGGTTATATATGTCTTTTCACCTGTGCTACCACCAGAGCAATCCATTTGGAGTTGGTAAGCAACTTAAGTAGTGATGTATTTCTTTTGGCCTTTAAAAGGTTTGTGAACAGAAGGGATTTCCCAAATAAAATCATATCGGATAATGCAAAACCTTCAAAAAGGCTGCAAAGGAACTCCAAGAAATTTGGTCCTTGCTAAAAGAGGAAGGATTCCAATCCTACTTTTCACACCAAGGGGTACAGTGGGAGTTTATTGTTGAGAGAGCACCATGGTGGGGAGGATTTTGGGAAAGGCTAGTGAGAAGTGTAAAGTGTCCATTAAGAAACTTTTAGCTAATGCTCATTTGAGCAAAGAAGAATTCTCTACTGTTTTATGTGAAGTAGAAGCAATGGTGAACAGTAGGCCTATCACTTTTGTTTACAACAGTAGGCAGGATGCAGAGCCATTGACACCAAATCATTTTCTTTGTGGTAAACGATTAACATCAAACCCCAGTGTGCCAGAAGACTTGCAGCCCATCCAGAGCACTCAAGGAGAGTTAACCAGACGGTTCAGGTACCTTGAAGAGCTACAAGATCAGTTATGGAAGAGGTGGCAGATGGAATACTTGCCAGAACTCAATTATTACCCATCAGGCAAGGTAAAGGGCTCCAATGCAAATTGTATCAAGGTGGGAGAAGTGGTAATGATTGGGGATGAAAGACCAAGGCAATGCTGGAAGCTTGGCATAATTGAAGAGTTGTTTGTTGGCAAAGACAATTTAGTTAGGTCTGCACTGGTAAAGACTTCAGGAGGAAAGTTAAAGAGACCTATACAAAAACTCTATGCTTTAGAAATCAGCAAAAACACAGATAGTCAAGATGAAACATTTGAGTTACAGCCTCATGAAGAAGGCTTGGCTAACCTTGCAGAAGGTAATGACAACAATGCCTCTTCGGTGGGGAGTGTTAGAAAATCTAGAAGAGGAAGAACCATTGTTGTCCCAAGGCGATACGATGACTAAGCTGATTGATGCAGCATTGCTTGTATATATATTAAGTTAAGGTGTATATATATCCATCTCATAATTGTAAGGTTAGTGAAAAATTAAATTAATTTAGAACTAGCATTTTTGAGCTCTTGTGGCATCGTTGTTTGGTCACATTGTTGGCATCATTTTGGGATGCTGCGCGTCCTTTCTACTCGTTTGTGGAAGGTCGTACGTAAAGGTGTGGTTTGATAGAGAGCTCTCTTGCAATTCAGTTTGGTTGTTTAGATACATGATTGTTGCATCGTGCAAGTCCAGGTTGCGTTGTTGTTGCAAGGTTCATAAAGAAGACCACAAATAGTACCCTTTTGTTTACCTTTTAAGTTCATGTAATTTAAGGTCTAAGGTAGGCCCGCATCGAGTCAGCAACCCTGAGGTTACCCTGAGGTAGGACCTAATAGGATCTCAAATCCGTAAAGTTTAATTTAGCTTAACTTGGGCTTTAGGTAGAACTTGCCCTTTAGAATTTGGCCGTTCACGGCTCAGCTGGGATTTCGAACCCGACAAATAAATAAAATAACACTCATACACATAGACTGGCCCTGCAAAGTCTACTCCCACTACATCAAATGGGGCAGTATAGACACACCGTTCTCTTGGAAGTGGAGCCACCTTTTCATAAAAAGGCTTTGCACTCCAACGCTTGCAAACCACACATTTATGCACGACCTTTTTTACTACTTGTCTAATTTTGGGAATCCAAAACTGTTGTCTGATCTCTATTATCACTTCTCTAACTCCAGCATGTAACAGCTTATGATGAGTATCCAGGATCAAAAGGTCCACAAAGTGCCCCCCAGAAGGTAGCAAAATTGGATGTCTTTTCTCCTCTGGAAGCCCAGAAAACTGTAATCTACCTCCTACTCTCAATAAATCCTGATCCAAAAACACATCCAAACCCTTGAGCGCAGAATGTGTTTGGTAGAACCTGTAATGGATGGCTGGTGAGCAATTCTCTCTCTTCACCAAATTTTTCCTTCTGCATATATACCACCCAGTATTTCCTGGCTTGCTGAATCTCATTACTGTTCAGAATTCCTTCCCTTCTTGTTTCTCCCTTAATGTTGTTGATAAATCTATATACCCATGCTGTCACTCTTAACAATCTTTTCAGACTGCTAATGTCCTCAAGCCTCAATATGGGGTCCTGCTGCATAACTTGACAACTGTTCACAGCGCATTTTCTCACCTCACTCACCCATGCTTCTTCAGCCTGGCATTCTCCTACAATAGGCTGATTAGAAGGCCAGTTTTCACTTCCAAGTTTTAGCCACTCCGGCCCATTCCACCACAAACTTGACTGTGCAAGATCTTTCACTGAAATTCCTCGTGTTGGTAAATCAGCGGGGTTTTGGGTGCCTGGACAATGCTTCCATTGCTTGGGATCTGTGTGCGCTTGAATTTCCTCCACCCTATTGGCAACAAATGGTTTCCATTTCCTTGCCTGGCTTCTTAACCAGTGCCAAACTATAGTGGAGTCTGTCCAATAATAGCTTGGAATTTCAGAGAGGGCCAAAGACTTTTGCACTATAACTGCAAGCCGACTAGCAATAACTGCACCCATCAATTCCAACCTTAGAACAGAAAGCCTTTTCAAAGGTGCTACTCTGCTCTTTGCAGCAACCAACCTGCAACTTACTTCCTCTTGCAATGCGCCTCTTATATAAATACAAGTTGCATAGGCTTCCTCACTTGCATCACAAAGATGTGCAGCTCCAAATTGTCTGGACTATTGTTCAACTCTCCAAAGTACCATCTTGGGATTTCAATGTCTCCAAGATGTGCCAATTCTTTGAACCAATATTTCCACCTTACCACCATATGATCAGGTAACTCTTGGTCCCAACCAAGTCCAATTTCCCAGAGGCTCTGAAACCAAATTTTTGACTTTATCACAAATGGAGCCAGGAATCCAAGAGGATCAAAGACCTTTGAAGCCAAACTAAGAGCTGTACGTTTTGTCCACCTTGTCTCATTCTCAGCCAGCAATACTAAAGATTTCCCATTGAAGGTAAACAAATCATCATCTTGCTGCCAAACAATGACTAGCACCTTTGCGTCTATTGCCTACAACTCCTTAATACCAGAATCCTCAATACTTTCTGCTGCATCAGGTACTACACAGGAATGACTCATAAACTCTTGTAATTGCGAATGATTGGTCTGCCATTTTCTAAGCTCCATGCCAGCCTCCCTCATTATAGCTCTAGCCTCCATGAATATCTGTTTAGCCATTTCTGTATTATCCACGGAACACAGCAAATCATCAACATAAAAATTTTTCCTTATGTGTTCAATAGTGTTAGGATAGACTTCAGAATATTTCTTAAAATGGTACTGCATAGTAGCTGCCAACAGAAATGGACTAGAGCTGAGGCCAAACAACACTGACTTCATTCTATATGCTTGAACCTTAGGTTCATTTTCCAACAAGTCTTTCGTATCCAACCACAGATACCTTACTGCATCTCTGTCCTCTGGTTTTAACTTTATCCGCAAAAAGGCTTGCTTCACATCTGCAGTCAATGCTACTCTACCAAACCTGAATCTCAGTAACAAGGAAAATAAATCTGCATTTAAATTTGGCCCAGCATCCAAACAGTCATTCAAGGACACACCACCTTTGTGTTTGGCTGAGCCATCAAAAACTACCCTGCCGTACCACTGCATGGTGTGGCAGATAATGTGCCTCCTGGCTCACCAGCTCACCTTGCACCCTTTCAGCATAGCCCTCCCTTACATAACTTAGGATGGCCTCATTGTATTCAATTAACAATTCCTCATTTTTTCTTAGCCTGTACAATGAAGTCTCCAACCTCCGATTAGCTAGCTGAAGGTTTGAACCGGGTTTGCAAGAATCCTTCCATGGTAGGCCAACTTCATAGCAACCATCTCTAAACCCAATCCCTTTTTCAAATTGCTCTAAAACATCATTGTTCACTGTACTTGCCTGTTTGTCCTTTATGCCAATAGATTCAAGTTCCCAAAACGCTTTCAAATGCCTTTCCAGACCATGGCTGTTCTCCTCAATCTTAACAAAAAGAGCCTTAACTTCCATTTCATTGCAATAACTACCATGTAGCATCCAGCCTAGCTTACTTTCAATAGCTACCGGGCCTCGAGATGTGCGGACAATATTACCAGTGATGAAGTCCCAATAATAGTCAGCTCCAATCAAAAGACTAATATCTTCTGTCCTTTCAAACTTATTATTGCCCAAATTAATTCCTTTAACTTGCAATTCTTGGACACATGCCATATCTAAACAAGTAGTGACTGGAGCACAAAGTTCCTCAATCTCTACAGCTTAGACCTTGATAGTGGGACTTTGCGGTAACAACCCTTTAACCAGAACTTCTACCTTCTTAAATTTGGTTCGGTTTTGAACGGAACCCCCAAACCCAGAAATTCTTAAATTTTCCCTCTTAAGTTCTTTAAACTTCAATTTTCTGGAAATTCTGGTCTTAATAAAACTTCACTGGCTACCACTATCAAACAACACTCTTACAGTAGCTTCTCCCTCATTCCCAATTAATAAGGCTGCAGTTGTTTGCAATAATCCCCCTTTACTTTTACTCCCTTGCATAGCAGTGGCATGTGCCACTGATGTCTCTACTTCTGGGGTAGGCCTACTAGGAGTGTTTTCACACAATAATGGCTGATGCCTACCATGACATTTTTTGCACAAAATTTTAAACTTACAAAACCTTGCTCTATGACCTTTCAAAAAACATTTAAAACATGCTGTGGACTTAGTTACCCTGTCCTTTCTCTCCTCAAGGGGTAAAGCCTCAGCCACTTCACATTTATATGACTTGTGGTTGCCTTCGCAAAATATGCATTCCTTGATTCCCTTTAATTTATTCTCAGAGGATGCATGTAGAGCTGACACTGTACCTGGGCTATTCCCTTTTGTGGAAACTTTGGTGCTGTGCCTGCCTTTGTCCCTTGTTTACCATCCCACTGTGCAAACTCAACTCCCTCTCGTCTTGCTAATTCTGTGCCTAAAAGACTTAACATCTGCTGAAGGGGGATGTACACATGTTCTGCAGAGTGTCCCCTACTTAATTCAAGCAAAATTGAGCTAGGCAATTTAGACTCCAGTGTAGGAACCAACATTATACCATACCTTTCCATTCCTACACCCAAGTTGTCCAGGGACCTAGTTCTAATTTAAAATTCATCATATAACTGCCGTAACTCCTTGACACTATTAGGATTATTAACAGGAGGTATAGCTAAAAGTGCACGGAGGTGGCTTTTAATTAAGATCTCTGGCTTACCAAACCGTTTCTTTAATATATCCCAAGCCACATTATAATTAGCCTCTGTTAATGCTAATCCTGCTATAGTCTTTGCTGCCTCCCCTTCCAAGAGGGACCGCAAATAATTAAACTTCTCCACGGCACTTAACACTTGACTAGAATGAACTGCTGATTGAAAACTGTCTGCCCATCCTTGCCATTCCTGAATACTCCCAGAAAATGCTTTGAGTACAAGCCTCGGTAATTGAACTACAGATCTGTTAACCTTAACTTCACAAACATCATTTGTTGAGTGTTGTGTTTCATTATTAGACCTGGTCTCTAACTGTACTGAGCTGCTAAACTCTTTTGCTCGGAGGCCTACTTTAATTATATCACCAATAATCTCTTCAAAGTAAATTATGTTATTTTCTATTTCATCCTCTTCTATAAGAGCCTCAATTTTAACATTTACCTCACTTAGAGCAACCTTTTTAGTTTCTAATATGGAAAGCTGCGCAGTCACTAAGCGTAAATCCTCTTGCTCTATGGCAGAATCTATAGTGGCAATGACCTTTGTAATTAGACCTTTGTAGGCGCTTCTCCTTTTTATAAATTTGTTCAATTCAGATGCACTCGTCTTCAATGCAAACAACAATTGGGCTCAATACCAAATGAGCTGAATTGGCAGAAATACTTAACCAAACTGATCAAACGCAAATTTTACTTTCAAATAAACTGAATTGCTGGGTGGGGTACTAACCAAACACCAGTATGGAATACCAAATTTTCCACCCCAGGACCTTAATTCAATAATAACCCAAATTAACCAAACCGGTAAAATGTAGGCCAAAAACAACGACAGACGACTGGCCAAGTTTCGCAATTGGGCAACCAAACTTTCTACCCTGGGACCTTAATTCAATAATAACCCAAATTAACCAAACCGGTAAAATGTAGGCCAAAACAACGACAGACGACTGGCCAAGTTTCGCAATTGGGCGACCAAACTTTCTACCCTGGGACCTTAATTCAATAATAACCCAAAATTAACCAAACCGGTAAAATGTAGGCCAAAAACAACGACAGACGACTGGCCAAGTTTCGCAATTGGGCGACCAACTTTTCTACCCTGGGACCTTAATTCAATAATACTCAACCCGTCTAGGCCTAACTTGGGCTACAATTTGTACAATCAGAACTTTGCCGAAAAATGGTCACTGACTCAGTCTTGGGGTAGAATCCGGTTCTGAAGGACCATGTTATTTTATTTATTTGTTGGGTTCAAAATCCCAGCTGAGCCGTGAACGGCCAACTTCTAAAGGGCCAGTGCTACCTACAGCCCAAGTTAAGCTAAAATTAAAACTTACGGATTTGAGATCCTATTAGGTCCTACCTCAGGGTTGCTGACTCGATGCGGGCCTACCTTAGACCTCTGTTACATGAATTTAATATAAACAAAAGGGGTACTATTTATGGTCTTCTTTCTCAACCTTGCAACAACAACGCAACCTGGACTATTGCACGATGCAACAATCTTGTATCTAAACAACCAAACTGAATTGCAAGAGAGCTCTCTAACAGACCACACCCTGTACGTACGACATCCCACAAACGAGTAGAAAGAACGCACAGCGCCCCAAAATGATGCCAACAGTGTGACCAAACAATGATGCCACAAGAGCTAAAAAATGCTAGCTCTAAATTAAGTTAATTTTTCACTAACCTTACAATTATGAGATGGATATATATACACCTTAACTTAATATATACAAGCAATGCTGCATCAATCAGCTTAGTCATCATATCGCCTTGGGACAACAATGGTTCTTCCTCTTCTAGATTTTCTAACACCTTATGCCACGAAACCGCCCTGGGTTACGTCGTCATATTTTCGTTAGTTAGCCTTATAAGGATAACTACAGAACGCTGGGGGCCCTCATCTTCAGGTGATCAAAAATTATCATTGCAGCTGTCTAGGGATAGTCTACTAAATAGGCATACTATGGGTTAGACATAAATAAGCTACTTTTATAAATAAATTTTAGGTTGGTTTTCTGCCTTCATAACAACTACACATGTCATATGACGGAGGGGACCTACAGCTTTACGTAAAATTCCAACTAAGGGAGACGCAGATAAGCACTTTAATCGATGAAACTCTAACATCCGAGACGAGAAGCTAACCCACGACCTTCAGATTAAATTTTCAGGGCTCAACATATCACGTATTACCTTAGCAAATCATTATTTACTTCTACCCTTTGTGCATTTTACAATAACATTCTCTACTACATGAATTTGGCAAATGGGTTTCTTGCAGATAACAAGCATTAGTCTAGTTTTTTTATCTCGTTCCTTAGAACAAATCGCACAAATATTTCTTTAAGAAATTAACAAAGAAAATTCATTTATCTTCCTGTGTCTTTCAAAGACTCGGTAACAAATACTCGAAAGGAAAATTGTATACACAAAATATACACAGAAATATACACAAAACATGGGCGTGGGGTAACAGCCTTAACAACCTTAAAGCGCTTCTGCCTCAAGGGTGCGCTGCTCCCACGAAGTCCGCTCAGCGCCTCCTGAGGTGGGGCCACGACGGGGTCGCCACCCTTCTTTTCTCTTGCTCCTGCCATACGATCTGTGGGACTGCACTTATATCTCTAAGGTACTGAGGCAAGGAGTTAAACAGGCGAGAACCCTGCCTAGAGATACTATTATATTGAAGGGTTTGAATCATGGCCGTAACTACCTATGAGGTCACCGAGGTCCGGACCTCGGTAATTATGGTGGGAGGTGATATTTTTTACACATTCTGCCAGTTCTTGTTAAGGTGGGCACAATTGGTTCAGTATTGGGGGCAACTAAAAGCCCTTCTAGAATTCTCCATGTGTAGATTAGGATGTATCTCTCAAACCTTCTCTCTATGGAATAAAGGTTGAGGCCTCTGAGCTTATCCCAGTAGTTTAATTTGTTTTTACTCACCTGTTGCCCATCAGGTGGTTTAATATACGAGGTAAAGGTTCTTTGTAGGCCCTCAATTTTTTGCAATTCATTCTGTTTGTTGGGAAACCATAATTGAGAGCAGTAGTCAATGCGTGGAAGGACAAATGATTTCCACAGGGTAAGCATGGTCATACTGTCCCTAGTTCTGAATGTCCTCAGTATATATCCTATTAGTTGTTTGCATGATGAGGTTACTTTGTCAATGTGCCTGTTGAATGTTGCATCTTCAGATAATATAATCCCTAGATCCCTGACATGATCAGTTTGTGCAATATCTTTTCCTGTGGGTCCAGTGTAGTTGAATTGTTCTTTCAGGTATTTATTTGGTCCATACTTAATTAGTTCAAATTTGTCTTCATTGAAGGCCATATTGTTTGCATCTGCCCATGCATATATAGTTTGTAGATCTTTTTGTAGCTCTACACAGTCTTCTTTTTCTGTAATTGGTCTTAGTATTCTGGTATCATCTGCGAATGACAGGAGAGAGCTTCCTAGGTTACAGTTTATATTGTTTAGCATTATAATGAATAGAATTTTGTCCTAGTACTGTGCCTTGCGGCACTCCACTAATCACTTCTTTTTCTATAGATCTTGCTCCATTTACAATTGTTATTTGTTTTCTGTCAGAGAGAAAGGCATGGATCCATTTTCCTATTTTTCCACAAATACCAAGTTCTTTTAGTTTATGGAATAATATACCATGGTCAACCTTGTCAAAAGCTTTTGCAGTCTAGATAAATGACATCAGCATTGTGGTTTTCTCCCAAATATTGTAGGATTGTATTGCAATGGTCTATAAGTTCAGTAAGGCAGGATCTCTTGTGTCTGAAGCCATGTTGAAAGTCTTCTAAGAGATGTTCATTTTCTATAAAACTAACAATGTGCCTTTTCAGGACTTTCTCAAATATTTTAATAATATGGGAAGTCGAAGATATGGGTCTATAGTTCTTGGCTTCCTTTCTTTTGCCTCCTTTGTAGATTGGGGTAATATTTGCTTGTTTCATGATTGGTGGTATTCTACTGGTGTCTAGTGAGGATCTCCACAGGATTTTCAAAGGCAGAGATAAAGTATGTTTGCATTCCTTAAGAATCTTGGCTCCAATTTCATCTGGACCAGGGGCTGAACTCCCCGGTAGCTCTGTTATTGCCTGTTGTATATCTCTAGTGGTTATTTGTATATCTTCCAATAATGGTCTGTCTTGGTCATTTTCTTCTCTATCAAAAAATGCTGTAGTTTTTATTTTCTTTGCTACTACAGGGGTATTCCAGCTTAAAGCATATTGAGATTGTAGAATGTTTGCCATTTCCTGTGTATTAGATGTGAGAGTTAGTCCATCTTTAGCAAGCAATGGGCCAATGCTCGTTTTGATAACTGCTTTGCGTTTAGCATAGCTAAAGAAGAATTTGCTATTTTCCTTTATAGTGCCAATAGCTTTGTGTTCATTATCAATATTCTCTCTTATGGTTGACTCCTTTATTTTAAGTTCTAACATCAGTATCTGATTCCAGATGTTACTATGTCTTGTATCACTTAATTGCTTTGTCAGTTGTTTAGATAGCTTTGTTCTCTTTCTCATGAGTGTCCTTCTGTATCTGTGCTCTTTTGTCCGGTGCTTCTGTGCACTATCGTTTTTCTTTGGTGTGTGTTTGTATAATGCTGATGACAGCAGGTAATTTGCTTACCCCCCGTTGGTAGTAG
This sequence comes from Bathynomus jamesi, assembly GCA_023014485.1. Lineage (NCBI taxonomy): Eukaryota > Metazoa > Arthropoda > Malacostraca > Isopoda > Cirolanidae > Bathynomus > Bathynomus jamesi. The sequence goes on along the minus strand of JAJOZX010001080.1, from coordinate 590,153 downwards.
GGGGGTTAACAGATTCACTTGAAGTAAACTTAAAACAAAATGGTACCTAGGGTTGTACAGTATTAAAAGAAATAAAAGCTTCTCATTCGCTTTAACAACAGATATTAAATGTTGGTTAGTCTAAGCCAGTGGTTCTTAACCTCTGGATCGCGACCCAAACTTGGGTCATTAAATTGTAATTTATTATTTATTTATGTTATCCCTAATCATTTTATCATTATTATTTATTTTATTATCTACTGCGATTGATCGCCGAGCTAGCTCCGAGACCAGAATTTGGATCGCAGCCTAAAATGGTCAAGAACCCCTGGTCTAAGCTGAGGTGAATTTCATTTAGAATTGGGACTCATCAAAAGGGTTTATGCTATTTGCAATTCATTAATTTAATGGTATCTTTTACTTAGCAGTTTCTTTGTCCCAAATTATTATTAATTACAGGGTGTCCACAATGTCGTGTCACCCCCAGTAAAATACTAACTGATTTTAGTTTTTCTTTCAGACCGATTTGAAATGTGTGATAGTAGCAACTGTACGATTGAACAACGCATATTGGTTAGTACCTGGGTCTATGAGCGACCACGTAATAGCAAAACCATTGAAAATATTCGTGCCGACTTCCAGGACCGATTCAATGGTGCAGTTCTTTTTTGAAGGAGCTGCATCATTGAATCGGACCCAGGTACTAGCCAATATGCGTTGTTCAATCGTATAGCTGCTCTATCTCACACTTCAAATGGGTCTGAAAGAAAAACGAAAATCAGTTAGTATTTTACTGGGGTGACAAGATATTGTGGACACCCTGTATTTTCTTTGCATTTGCGTCTTTCTTTACGTAAAAATCTTCATTTTATAGATGTGGCCTTTATAATAAGATTTTGGTTTTACAGAGTTTATCGTTCTATCGAGGATTTCGTTGTAACCAAGCGGTTGCCATAACGAACTGACCTTTATAGCAAATTTTTTTATAACCGAGTCACCTTTATAATGACCGGTCATCGTAACAAAGTGGTCTCTGCGACAGGTTGCCACTCATGACAAGTGGTCGCATTAGACGGTGAATCATTATAATAAAGTGGTCTTTATTTGCGATTTTTCGTTATACTGATCTTTATGAAGGGTCAGTCATTATTTGGAGGTGGTCCTTACAATAATTTTCCGTTATATCGATGTGGTCCTTATACCAATATATAAAGGCGTTTGTTATCTCAAGGCTTTCGTTACTAGTGACGTTACAAGTGATACAGCCCAGTGACGTCATCAATTTCGTTTGCAAAAACATTGTTCAATTTATACATAGTTTAGGCTAATGTGAGCTGGTCTTGTGGGCATTATTTGCTTATTAGTTGAACAACTTCACATAAGGGTAAGCTGAAATACTTTGGTTAGGATTACGTTGAAGTTAGCGTAGTCATAGTTACATTAACAATGTGGGTTAGTCAGCAAATAGTTAACCATATTGTTGGTTGTAACCAAATGTTATTAATATATTTTATTTCTTACTCTCTTAAACACCAACTTTAGACTTCACTCTCCAACTTCCTTCTTAATCCTCAATTTCTGTGGTTGGTCGATTCACTGCACGTTCTTTGTCCACCAGAGGGCACTGAGAAGGACGGTAAGGCCACCAGCCGTAAAAAAAAAATAAGTTCCTTTTAAGAACTCCGTCGAACCAAATACACTACGTACAGCGGGCTCGTCACCCATCCCCTTTCTTCCCATCTCTCTAACTACCAGTAGCTTGGGTAGGAATGAATAGGTTCTTCGTGGTTGAAAAGCATCAGTTTTAATAACTCGCCTGAAATAGGTTTTTCTTCTTACTGAATCGGTCTCAGTTTCAGGAAAGAATAAGTCCTGAATAAGTCGTGAATAAGTCCTTTAAATGACTGCACAAAATTCTATTTACAGTCTTAAGAGCAGAGGAGTTTTCGGATAGGAGGACTTTAGTCTTATACTGCCAGATACTCAAAAATAAAGATTTACTTTTCATCAAGATGATAGTTTGTTGGTTGGTTGATCTGTTTTACGTCGTTCGTCCAATTGAAGGAAATGTGAGGGGCAGTAACGCCACCAACCAGGAAAAATAAGTCCCCGCTAAAATGGCGGCTAGAATGAGCCAAATACATTACGTGTAGCGGGTTCATTACTACACCCTACTCTCCATTTCTCAAATTGGCTTGGGACAGTCCACGGTTTCTCGCTCTTCCTGACAATAACAAAGAAGGGAAAAAATTATCATAATAATTTGTCCAAAAATAAAAATTAGATTTTCTTTTTATGAAAAAAATTATCAAGATAAGGATTTGGAATTATATATATATATATATATATATATATATATATATATATATACACACACACACACACACACACGATACAACTCAGAATGGTCCCCCGAGAAACTTTTATGTTACACAGACTGTGCACAGAACAAGGAACACTTCTGGGAAAATTAAATCCATATTTAATTTCCACAGAAGAGTTTTATATATATTATATATATACAGTATATATGATGCAAACCCACAAGGAAAAAGAAAAAATTATTCCAAGATAGTTCGTGTATTCAACGGTACACCTCGTCAGGGAATGTGCTTCACCTGACGAGGTGTACTGTTGAATACACGAAAGACTGGAATCATTTTTCTTCTTTTTC